>PPHD01020154.1:0-13776 GCA_002909625.1 Bambusicola thoracicus
GGAACAGCTCTCCTACAAGGACAGGCTGAGAGAGTTGGGGCTGTTCAGCATGGAGAAGTCTCTGGGAAGACCTGAGAGTGGGCTTTCAGCATCTAAAGGGGGGCTGTAAGAAACAAGGGGACATTCTTCAGCAGGGTTTGTTGTGATAGGACAAGGGGAAATGGTTTCAAACTAAAAGAGGAGAGATTTAGACTGGATATGGGAAAGAAGTTATTTGCAGTAAGGGTGGTGAGGTGCTGGCACAGGTTGCCCAGAGAGGTGGTGGATGCCCCATCCACCCAAGGTCAGGCTGGATGGGGCTCTGAGCACCTGATGGGGCTGTAGGTGTCCCTGTTCATTGTAGGGGAGCTGGACCAGATGGCCTTTATGGGTCCTTTCCAACTCAATGATTCTGTGATTCTAAGACTATTTTCACTATGTAGCATCATACCCACAGAGGCCCATTATCTGAGATGGTGCCCTCAGGCCCACACAGACTAACAGAGAGACTGATGGCAAAGAATCACAGAATGGTGGGCTAACCGAGGTTGGGAAGAACCTTAGGAGTTCATGTGGTCCACGCCCCACTCACAACAGGACTAATGTCTACATTATGTTTGGCTCCCAAGGCCTTCTTGGCCACTGTCTATGTCCATTCAGGAGAGTGGCAAAGAAACCATGCCGGAGGCTGGCCAACAAATGATAAAATTTGAGAGCCCCAAATTTCCTTTAAGGGCAGCAGGGACAGGCTGCAGCTCCAAGTAAAGGCCAGGGGCAATACCAGAGGGGTCACTTCCAGCCTAGCCACTGGTGCACCCAGCTGGTGACTGCTCAGCCATTCTGTGAGGACGATGTATGGAAAGTCTGAGCATGGGAAGGAGCTGTGTGAGGCAGGGAAGATGAAATCTCTGGAAATATTTGCTGTTAGGTCTTAGTAAATCCCTATGGAATATTTGGTAACTGTGTTTTTTTCCACTTCTTGAAACAGTTGACCAAATTTGAAAAGCTTTGTGGGGATGGCAAAAGTCATATGCCTGATTCAAAGGAAGAGAAAGATCTGTCTTTGCTCTGAAACCTCTTAAAACACAGGTCAGATTATTATTACTTTTTTCTTAAGCAGAATAACAAGGTGTGTGGGTTTTTTTGTGTGTTGTTTGTTTTTTTACCAGCCTTCTTATAGGAAGTTCAATCACTTTGCCTAATACTGAAAAAAGAAAAAATCCTAGAGAATGACATCCCATATAAATATATTTGACCCAAATGTGAGTTTGGATAAGTTCTGAACTGAGAACAGAATCTTACAGCAGAAAACATCAGGAAAACTTCCTCATGGGCAGAGCTGCCCATCCTGCCTGCAGTACTGTTTGTTAAGCACTTTGGAATCTGTAGACACGAACAGGACCGTGTAACCAAAGCTTCTGGTCTGCATTGCCCCACTCCCTCTTTCTGCTGCAGTAACTTACTGTTAATTATTGTTATGAACCACAGCTGGCTGGTGGGAGCACCAGGCAAGCATGCTTTCCTCTGGAACTAAACTCCGGGAAAAGAAAAAATTCTGAATATGCATTGCATCAGGATTAAAGACAAACTCTGAAGTTTGCTTCCAGAGAAAATGCTGGTGCATTCAAAGCCTATTAAGGTACAGGGGAGGGAGTGCCAAAGGACGAGAGCACTCTGCAAATACAGCTGCAATTCCATGAAGTCAGAGCAAGCAGCCCACAGGATGAAGTAAGTAAGGGATGCAGTGTAACAGCCCACAGAACACAAGCGGATCTTGCTGTTCAAACTATTTGGACCACAAGGCCCCAAAAGTGATGATATTAAACATATCAAAAATACAGCCGTTGCCTTCAAGTTCAGGTTTTAATTGTGGATTTCATCTTACAGCTCTGGATCCCAAGTTTTAAAACGTCTTCTCTACTGTCATTATTATTAAGGTATTTCTTTTTAGGCTTCCAGTATGGGATATCACTGACTGGTAAGGAATCACGGGCGAACTGTCCATCCTGTCACACCGAGCAGAAAGTTTGCTACTGATTTCAAAGAACTGAGATCTTTGCCCACAGGAAATCAAGGTAAGTGGGAAATAATACACATTTCATCCAATTAAAAAGTGAAGCTCATGCATTTTCAGGTTCTCAGCCCACAGACATTTCCTTTTTCTGTCAGAAAAATACAGTTGGGAGGATATATAACGTAAAGTACAAAAAAGGTGCTGTAACACAGAGAGGGCCAAGGGGGCCGAGGCTGTAAATTCCTTCCATCGACATGGTAATCTGTATTTGTAAAAGGCCAATATTGAGCAGGCAGCGAAAACAGAAATGCATAACCACATCACATTGTTCCGCTGCCAAAAACATTCATACTAATTTCCACCACCAAACGCACAGTATGATTACTTAAAGGTTTTTTTCTTTAACCAATCCAACTTATAAAAACAAAATCCTCAAGGTGGTGTAACTTCACATTTTCATATTCTGTAACATGAATATCCATCAAATTGGCAACAATCCTTACCTTGTGTACAAGCCTCCTTCAGGGTCATTAACATGGAATCAACTCCTTGCAGTAAGTAAATACTTTTTTTTTTTTACTTGGTTTTTATGTTAAAAATTGAAAATTAATCTTGCAAGTCATGTTGAACCAGGAAAACAGGGTTGACAAAGCAAGCACTGTAGTCTGATATCTTTTATTAGGCCAACTTAGAGTTCAAAAATATGCAAACCTCCTTGACCACACACAAGTTCATGTATGCAGAACTCCAGGCTGGACCCATAAAATGGATTAAACTACTTGCTTTTTCACTCCATATATATCTATATGTACACACACAGTATATATATGTACATACACAGTACACAATGAACATGCATATACATTTTCAAGGCTTCAGAATAAACTGTTCGTTGATGCAGCTTTAAAATAACAGCTCTGAAGGACTTCTGTTGGTTGGCATGTAACCATGCTACGGATCCATGGGTTTCATGAAGAAAATTTAGCAGTGCACACAACAAATCCTACTTCTGATTCCTAATGAGTTGCAATTCTAATTCCTATGCAAAAACTCACGACCCTCACTAACTGCTAAATACTATTAGCACTTCTTTGCTTTTAATGGTAATGATGGGAATAGCTGAAAATGTAGTAATATAATATACTGGGAATAATAATGTAATTCACACAAAGTTTTGTAGAAAGAACAATAAAAAAAAGGTTACTAAACACAACTATAACACTTCAAAATGTTCTATGCAAGTAAAAGCCACTGTAAATGGATATGTCTCTCCCGCACAAGAATTCAAGTGTTTGTAACGTTGCTATGTGTCCACAGCAAGGTGTGTGCATAACCTGCTCACCTCTGCTTTTCCTCCCACAAGCATGTATAAAGATCACCACCCAGCTCTTCAGCAGCCCTCCGTCCAGAGGATGAGTCATCTGCCTGCAGAACAGAAGGGCACTGGTGGGAGCTCTATTCCAAAGAGCATGCAAAGAATTACAGGAACGAAAGGAATTGCTCTTCTTTCTTCAAGTTCTGGTGAGTACGAAACTCCTTGATGGTGTTTCATTAAAAGGGCAGTCACACCATGTAAATGCTAGCTTTGTTAGGGCAAAAACTGAAGAAGCAGTGCCCTTCTGCAGTGTCAAACCTCTGTGCCACCACTATCAGCGCTGCTTCCCAAGCCTGAGTATCAGCAGTTGTGTGGTATCTCTGCATTGCTCATCTGCTGGAATTCAGCCAGCATGTGCTGTGGCAGCACCTTGTATTCTTGCTGTGTACGCCTCGATAAGGGCTGGTGGATCTAATCTCCTTACATCAAAGGTGGCTCTGATGCAGGATGCTAACTCATTTTGAGTGCATTCGAGGCCGTGGCTAAGTATTTTAAGACTCACTCCTGTACAATAAAGGCTGTTTGTGACCACAGAGCATCACAGATTTGCTGAAGAGCTTTGTCTACCTCAAGTAATACATTAAAGGCCTCCTAACATTCAAGGATGATCAACATTTTGATCCTCTTACCGGTGAACTGGGTCTTGGGAAAAAAACTATTGGTAAGTGGATATACTGATTCATAAGAAACCTGAAACCACCTTTAGAATACATTTAAGATGTTGCCTCAGAGTCACCCTATCCACCTGAAAATAATATGGAGGATTAGACATAAAAGCTAGGACTTTATTTATCCGTGAGCTGAGGTAATGGCTACTAAAAATGTGGATTTCATTGACAGATGACTTAGTGAACGTGATGACAGCAGCTCAAACGTGGCTCCATTAAAGATAAAAGTAACATGCTTAAACCTCATGAGAAGGGATTTTTTCTTATTGGTAGAATATGTATGTCAAGACCTTTAGAAACCTAAGAACCACATAATGAGAAAATAACGAAGAATCAGCACTCGTAAGTGTCTGACTGAAGTTCCCACTAAATGGGCTTTGATAGATCATTTTTCTCCTGGCAACAAAGACACCAGAAGGATTGTCTGGATTGTAGCTCATACTGCAACCTATGATGAAAAACACTTCCTGTAGCCAAGTAGAAATCCACAGAGAGGACTTTCTCCCTAGAAATAGCCACACATTTTTGCACTTCTAGAGTGAATCTAGTCCAGAGGTATCATCTGAGAACATCAGCACCATCAGAGGCAGAAGGAGATGCCAAAACAATACTGGACAAAAATACTGAGACACTGTGTTCCTTGAAGACAGTTTAAGCAGTGACTGGAAAGATACTGAAGACGTAAAACCAAAAATGAGTTGTGCTTTTGGTTGGGAGAGCTCAGCCTCCACTGTTGCAGAGCCAGCTGTACAAACTGGCTCAGCCTGCCCAGCGCTTTGCAGCCTTGCCTCGTGCAGCTGGCACCAGTGAGGGTGGCTGAAAGGCGAGCTGAGAGCTGCCCCCCTTCCTCTGTGGGATTCAGTGACAGCTGACTACTGCTACTGTACGGGTCTCCTGGAAACACTGACCTTGGTGACAGTGGTGGCCTTTTTTGGCCCTCAGTGTCACCCCTCCCATTAGCAGGACGCTAAAGGTGAAATTTGTTTAGTCACTGGAGAGACACAGACAATTCTAGCATGTCATAGAATCATAAAAGAAATGCCAAAAACACATCAGATGAATAATTCCCCAGAATTATCTGCTCTTTACCATTGACAATAAACGTTGCCTAAGGTGACACACTTCGGTGAAATATTCATAGAATGATAGAATCATTTAGGTTGGAAAACAACCTCTAAGTTGATCATCAGGTCCAACTGCTAATCCCGTATTGCAGGCATCTACATTTAGATGACAAGAATTCCACCCTAGATATCTGCATTTTGGAAGTAGAACGCAACGGTGCCTTGTGACATGGATGCACTTGTGAGTTGATATTATCATGTCTTCCACGTTACAAAGACAGACTGTTTTGACTTCCAGATCTTCTCTAGGCATTCACAATGAATGCCAAAGTGCACATTTGAGAGGACACCAGCCTATTTCTTGAGAGTGGAATTCTCAATTTGTATAGCAACCATGAAGTTCAGTAGTAACAAACTATCCCTCCCCATAAATCCAGGCAAACGCCAGTGCTGATCTACTTCTTTGACAAGGAACCAAAGGGCAGAGATCTGCAGAACTGGAGCTGCTTTTCACCCACGCATTGAGTCCTGTGCGGAGAAAGGATATGCTGTGTTTTAACAGACATGGAGAAGAAATATACTTTTTATCTTGCTTTGCAACAAGATTACTTCACAATAGTTTCCTAAGGAAAAACAAAGAGCAGGCAGGTAAGAGGCAGAGCTGTTCCATGTGAACAAAGAGATGAGAAAGGGGTATAATTGCGGCTCCTACTTCCAGTTCCTACTGTAGAAGCTACCGAACTGCTGTAACGTCTTTCTTAGAGACATTTATTATGTTATTCCAATCATTTTTCCAAGGTAGAATAGGCCTACAGATCTCATTTGACACGTTTACAAGGAATTAACACTAATTAATGATGAAGGGTATAATAAATAAATCTGCTAATCTGACCAGATGTAGTTAGATATGTAAGAATGAGATAAAGTGAGTTGAAATGTCTCTAAATTCCATTGATTGCATTGCCTAACTTGATCACAGAGGGCACTTAGACACCCAACTCCCATGTGAACACCTACAGTTACCCCAAACATCTAAAATCTTTCTGAGGCTTCACAACTTGAGCTGTCAGATGAGTGAGTATTCCAGGCCAGCTTAGTCATGAACTGAATGATCTTAGAAAATTCAGGAAGAGTCTGAAAACAAAGGTGGACAACTCTACTGAGAAGAGAATAGAGCTCTACACTTAGGCAACTCATAGAAAGTAAGGGATAATAGGCTAATCAGCAGTTAACAAAAAAATATGCTAGGATTATAGCTGAATAATCTGAAGATGATTCACTAATGTCATATTGTTATGGGGAAAAAAAAGCACTCATAATAGTAGGACGCAAGATGGGAAGTACACCTTATAAGGCATATTAAGGAATCTTTCCATTCAGTTTGGCATGAATTGTACTACTCAAAGTTTTGGGCACTGTACATCGAGAGAGATGTGGAATAAAGGTAAAGCTGTAAGAGGGGCTGGAGGTCAAGAAAAATAAGTTATTCTCAAACTACTTTAAGTCAAGAAACAAAAGAGATAGCAATGGACTTAACTTGTAGCAACAAAAGGAACAGATTACAGAGCAGGCTTGTTCATTTAACTTGCACACGTCAAGAAATAGTTTTCTGAAATGATTAAGCACTGGAGTACACCACCTGAAATATCCATTCTCGGAGGTCTTAAACAGCAAGTTTGTAAAATATTTGTTAAGGAGAATATACGTATTTATCATTCTGTCTTGTTCAGAGGGAAGGAGAAGATGGATTCTATAATTCAGTGGTAACAATGCATTTTAGAGATACCGAAATAAAAGCATGACTTGCCTTTGTCAACAAGTGTAGCATATCCAGAACTAGAACACTCTGACTTATTTCATTCTTCCAAATAAGGCCAGCTGGTAATATTACCTGTTCTTAAGACAAGAAGAACATTCTTTTAAATTGACATGTTTTAAAAACAGATGACCAGTTGCATACTTAAAAAAAAAAGTAACTACACACCAACACCATTGCTAAATATGAACATACATCCAAGCAATTTTAACGTTTACTGTATAAAAATCAGACCTGCATTTACAGTCACGTGAACTACCTGGCATAGTAACCGCACGCATATTCCTTAGTAAATAGTGGTACCACACAGTGTGTGCAATATCATGAAGTGTTTTTGCGTCTTTTTAAGCTGCTTATAAGCTCCCTGAAACAAAGATCCCAAGGAAAAATTTCCAACTTGAACAAATGATGCAGCAGCATCTCTGCCATATGTAAAGATCACTTTCCTTTTCCTCAGCGCCTTCCCTGTAGACTGATGTTAGCACAGATCCAGAAGTATGACTTCATTCTTTGATCTTTCAAAAACAGATGGGCTGGGGATCACCACGAAAACTGCAGCTTCTTAATCTTCTAACATAACTGTTAAGACCATGTACCTTCTTAGAAACCGTGCCAGTCGTTTGCACTGAGTTAAGGCAATTTTCTGGGATTAAATTTCAATGACTTTGGATGAAGGTCAAAAATACTTGTAACTTGTTCTAGAAGGCCCCGGCATATCCCCATATTTCTGTAGGGTCCTGTGACAATGTTATGGAGTGTTCCAGCAAAGCAGTGTTCAGCAGTAGAAGTGTAAACGTGGCAATTCACATTTTAAAGCTATGTGTTCTTTTGCGTTTGAACAGAAGAACAAATCACCTACCATCGTTCTGCAATGCATTATCATCTCATTGCTATCTATTCCTTCAGAGTTTTTACCAAGGTTTAGAATTCTGTTGAATTTGCCAATTCCCTTTCACATCAGACATTCTTATCTGTATCATAGTACTTCAGGTAAAAATCCAGTGTAAACGGTGTTATTCGTGCCCTGCAAACTGCTGTAGTTAAATACATGCAATGGCTCTTCTATCAGCCTCAGGAAAATGCTCTTCAAAAGTGTTGGTTAGCACATTGGTTGTTTATATACCAAGCCTAAAAGAGTGGTCACGTGTGCCACCAGGATTTAGTATCTGAGACTTCATAAGTTGACAAGGTCATCAGGTGTAGCAGTTTGCAGTAGAATTCCCATGCTGATGTTGGCTTCCATAAGCCACCAAACAGCAACACAGGAGCCAGCAGATCTACGGCAGGCACTGTCATCTGGAGCTCCATCAGCAACACCATCCGTAGCCATAGGTTAGCATAGACAGGCTAGCTCTGTCTTCTGGCTCTGTCAAAAACACAATCAAGATTCGTCTACACAAGGTGCCTTAGGAAAATCAATCTGGATCAACTGAGTAAACTATATTGGATTTAAACTCTGTACAAGTTTTCATATTTATGAGTGTTCAGTGTTTAACACTATTTGGTGTTTCACACTATTTAGTATATCTGAATTTGAAATCTATCAACTTTCCTACCTTACAGAGATGAGTTTTTGATGCCAAGAACTCCAGCACTGGTAGTTTCTTAATAGGGACTTGCAAGCCAAGAAGCTTTATTTTTTTTCTTAAGATATATTCAGGTGTAGGAGGGGCTCTATGTAAATCCACGATTCTTTACTAAGGTACAAGAAGAATGATGATAATTATGAGAGAATGAATAGTCAGCAGTCAAGAAGCCCATCTCTGTATACAAGGTCATAATAGGAGACATTTGGGTGCTAAACATTTAAGCAGTGCCTTGCTGACATCAAGATTTCCAAAAATTCAAGTTCATGGGGCACTGTCAGTATGGTGCATTTGTCCCTCTTTCCATAATAATTTATACAGATCAGAAGAGACTTACACAACCGAAACAAAAAGCAAAACTATGTAGCTTGACTATATACATCTAAAATACAGATGTCTACATCTGACCTGTCAGAACACACTGTACACAAAAGTATATTTCTTTGTACAATTCCCCTCCAGAACATATTAGATGGATTATGCACTCAAAGTATGTATTTTTCTTCTCTGTATATAAAGCAGTGTGATATGACATGAAATATACACTGTACACTTCTGGAGACAAATTACATTAATGTATGTTGAATTTTCCATTAGCCTAACGTTTGTTTCATTTTGGCATGCCCTACTATAGATGATTGAGTTAATGAGTGCAGGTTTCAGATCCCTGGATGTACATGTGTTTTACATCCCCCGTCCCTGTGCAGATCATAGAATCATTAAGGCTGGAAAAGACCTCTAAGAGCACTTAGTCCAGTTATCAGCCCATCCCCAGTATGCCCACTAACTACGCCCCTCAGTGCCACACCTACACAGTTCTTGAACACCTCCAGGACTGGTAACTCCACCACCTCCCTGGGCACTTTCTTAGCATATCTGAACAACAGTGATATTTTAGTATTTTGCTTTTGGTGTGTTCCAGAGATCTAACTGTTTTCTCTTCTTTCACTACAAATATCATCTGAAGGTCACTCGCTGCAATCACTATTATCTCAAGACACTATAGAAAGGACAGAGGGACAAAAAGCTCTAGGGCAGTGTCTCACATAAGACTGCTCTAGAAACTCACTTGCCCTTACCGTGATACCTCATAAACTTTGTCAGATGTTCCTCAGCTCATGAGCCCCACTCCTTCAGCACAACCTCAGCCAGGCTGATGCCTCCATTCACAGACAGCACATTCACCTGAGGCCATCACTTGGCAATTGCTGATCCATGCTCTTTATCAAAGCTTAAATTATGTGTAGCTAGTCTTTTTGGATGAGACTAGATGGAGACATACTAATCTAGTTTCCTTCTGCAACAGGATAACAGATGGGAGAAGCAGGAGGTGTCATATCTTGACTGTTATCGACACTGACGTGCATTATTCTTCCACTCAAGACAGAAACACGGTTTAGAGGAAACTAATACAGGATGAGTACAAAATGGTTATGAAGTCATTCACCAGAAGCATTGATCGACAGAGAACTGTTGAAATTGAAGGCTGTGTAAGAGTAAGTCTGGGATTTCTCAGTATTTCCATTGCCAACCTAAAGGGTGGAAGATAAAACACGCTTATTCGTTGTTGCAGATAATTCCAAGCTCACTGAGTGCCAGCTCACTGAAGATGGGACAGAAACTCCGATGATCTTGACTAATTGGAGAAATAGTCCTGGGGTCTAGTTTGAGACACAGCAAAAGAAAGATTGGATGAGTTCAAAAAGGAGAGATCAGAATAATCAGAGGTCAAAGGACTGTGAAATAAAAAAGACCTGTATGGTTTAGTCTAGAGATGGCTACAGAAAATACGCCAACGATGGTTGAACACTGGCATAGAAGGGTGTGAAATCCCCATCCCTGGATGTCTTTAGGAACAGGCTAACATCTGTCCAGCAAAGCAAAGGGACAGCAGGTCAAGGGGGCACAGGGAGAGGCTGAGTTATCTCCAAGCTGATCTCCAAGCTTATCCAGGATACAGTCATCTTGCATCTTCTAAAAATTTGGTTGGAAGTAGCTGTGTTTGGAAGAATTGTACAAAGACCAGCATTTCTCATTCAGCATCCTCGGAGCTGAATGAACCTGAGCTTTTTGGTCGTTAGAATTGCAGTAAGTCCGCGAGCTCTCAGAGTTCACTGCGCTAAAGCTAAGGCAGTCAGACAGGCTGCTTTTATAATGCTTCCATTGAATAAATTTGCAAAGCTGCTACCTAGAGTCCACATTATTGCTCAGCGCCACTTTGTTAATTTGGAATCCAGATCTGGTGACTGATTTAGGAAAACAGTTCAGCTAATCCCCAGTGAATAGAAATCCTCAGCCTAAGATTGTATGGCTCACCAGATTCCCACATGTGCAAATGCAGCAGTCGCCTTGCAAAGGGAGGTTGAAATATCCAGTACAAACCTCAGGGGAGGTTCACACGACATGCAGGAGTTCTGAAAAGCAGAGGTAGAGACAGTTGCAACCTGCACACGCCTACATGCAGAACAACTTCTGTGTACATGGAAAGTGCACATATGCATTCCAGAAAGTCAGGAGAACATGCAGAGTTAAAAATGATAATTCTGCTAATGAGGCCTGCCTAGTTTCCTTGGTCAGCGAATACAATTAGCATATATACCCCCATAATAGCAACAATCTATAAACTGGTTTCATGTAACTGCTTTCTGCATGACAAAGCAGAAACACGTTTGTCGTTACAGGAAAACTGTGCAGATTGCTTTCTGTCTCTCACGTAGCCCAGGACTGACCTATTGGCCTTTGGGAGACCGTATAGGGCCCACATCTTCCCTCAGACTTGGTAGTAGGTGGGCCAGGAGCTGACAGTGCTGGGATGCTGAGAGAGGCCAGTCAGGGATGTGTTACACATCGTGCCTGCTCCTGAGGTAGCCATTCAAACTCAGAAATAAACAAATAAATGTAATGTAATTGGGAAAAAAAAAATAACCTATTTTAATTAGGAATAAAAAGAACATTGATTCTTACTCAGGGTTTTTATAGAGATGTAGTAATTACTTTCTAAGGAGTCCTGTGTGGCACTGCCTTCTTGCTTTAGTAGGGGTTGGATTCCGTGGTCTCCAGCGGTCCCTTCCAAACCCTACAATTCTGTGATTCCCCATTAGAGAACAGCTCGAGTGCAAGAAAGAGTAGCTCCTACTGCAGCCCATGCAGACCTTCCACCTACCCACCTCCAAGGAATCCCCCTGATAGGGTTCTTGCATCATCTCACATCATTTACAACAGGAGCTTTGAGAACATCAGCTGTCCAGTTATTGACTTGAATGTGACCGTGGTACCTCAGGCACACGTCATCCTTTTCTCATTCTTGCTGGGCCTTCCCATCCCATAGCATTATTTTTTTCTGTTTTCTTTGAAAAAAAGTTGTATGGGATTAACCTTAAAGACTATCAGTACCTTTCCAGAAGGCCAGTGCTTCTCTCCTGCTCTCAGGAAGGTCAAGATTTACTCCCACACCATCTAAATGCACTTGCATACTTACACCACCCAAAGAGAAACAACTGCACAGGATTCGGGTGCCCAACGATCCCAGGTGACACTGAGGGACCCGAGCCTTGGTCCCACATAAGACACCAAGCACCAAGGAATTCAGGATGCTCTCCGATGGACGAGAGTCTCACATGATAAACTTCGCCAACATTTCTGAACTTACTGATTTAAGCGCACGGTGGTGATGGGTTGAAATTGACGGTCTTGGAGGTCTTTTCCAATCTTGATGATTCTTTGAGTGGGCATGGCAATGATGGTTGGACTTGATGATCTTAGAGGTCTTTTCCAACCTCATTGGTTGTATGATTCTAACCATTGCTGGTCTGTTTCCCGGAATCTGTAAGTACATGAATAAAGTGAGGCTACAAGTAGGCAAAGATGTGTAGATTGCGTTGACTAAGGCATAGCCCTTGCATCATGGTGTGCAGCACAGCCACTCAACGTTAGCTATAATGAATGTCAAGCCGCATTTGCTGAAGTAAGGTGGTGACTGAGTGATGAGCAAACATTTTCTGAAGATCATTTTGCACCGACACGCTTTTAATAACAAACCAGACGTCTTTTTCATCTAACATTTTATAATCGTTATCTGCTTTGCTTCTATCCTCAGGCTGTCTGGGCTGTAACGCAATGACCACACATTGGGAGCACGCTGCGACTCACTGGGAGCTAACAGACGGGATTGCTGCAGGGAGGAGGGCGCCTTCTGGGTCCCCGGGAAATGATCATTCCCGAAGGAACCTCTAAGCTAAGCAGGCAGCATCCAGACCGGAGCAGGAGCGGAGGGCACCGCGCTGACACAGCCGCGTCTCCCCAGCCGCAAATAGGCGCTCTGCGTGCCTCAAACCACTTCCATTCGTATCTGCGCAGACGGATGTCAGAGATATTGAGCAACGTCTCTCTGTGCCCTTCAGTACGCAAATCAACCCCGTTTCTCTTCCCGGAATTCCCCCTAGAGCGGTTATTAATTAGAGACGGAGAAGCTTATCTATTAAAACGACGAAATGTAAATTTAGATGGATGCAGGGAGACACTTCTTTTCTCTATTTACTCTCAATTTGCATCTCGATGAGTCAAATCCCCGCAGTCTCATCGCCAAGCCAAACAAATTCATCAGCGATTGAAGTCGCCCCGCGGGATCGTGCAGCACCACGCGTGGCTTTCGTGAGCGCTATTTACAAGGCGCTCAAAGAGCTCCACCGGCTCGCAGCGTGCGGGCACCGGGGGGTGGGCGGCTGATGTCCCGGGGCACGGGGAGGGCTTACAAAACCCAGCGACGTAAAAAGGGAGGGAAGCTCCAGGTGTAGGGAGACCAGAAGGAGCCGATTTAGCAGCCGGAGGCAAAACACTGATTTTTTTTTTCCATCCGGGAGACGCGAAGACGCGGACGTTCCTCGGGCAAAGAGCGCACGGCGCTCCCTTCCCTTTCCTTCCCCTTTCCCGCAGCTCCCGCCCGGAGCCGCCGGTGTGGCCGAGGCGCAGCGCGCAGCGCGCCCGGGGCCGGGAGGGGCTGAGCCCGGCAGCGTCCCGCCCGCTCCGCCCGGCCCCCAGCCAGGTACGGCGGCAGCCTCCGCCCAGGCACGGATCGGCCCGGCCCGGCCCAGCCCAGCCCAGCCCAGCCCGGCCCGGCCCGTCCCTCAATGCTCCTCGCTCCCAGACCGTCCCAACAACTCCTGGCACCGTCTCGACTGCCCCAGACCATCCTAGCGCTGCCCCCACTGCTGCGAACCCCTCCGGGTGCCCCCATTGCGACTGTTCCCCGCGGCCACGGGGAGGGACACCGCTTCC
>PPHD01020155.1:3522-13776 GCA_002909625.1 Bambusicola thoracicus
AAAAAAGGAACAACAACAAAAAAAAGAAGCAAAAGAAGCTAAGGAAAATAGTCCTAAAATTAAATGAGGACTTTTAAAGTTGATCCACTTTGCTATCATGGTTTAAAGATCAGCTTCCCAAACCTTGTGAATGAGTGAATGATATTCACAGAAAGAACTATGAATGAACAGAGAGAGCAGTAAGCTGTCCCATAAGATGTGTTCTGGACAGGACAGTAATGGGCAATCACAGAGTCCCTCACTGCTCCCTGCTGTTTTAGTCCTAGCTCTGCTCTGACCAAGTACTCTGAAATTGTCTTCTTGGGAATACTGATGAAGAACTACTCTTTCAGTAACCACAAAATGGTGTGGATTGACCATGGAACTGGAATGGTTCACACCAAAAAAATTGTATATCCTTCTTATAGGCTGTCTAGCTAGAGTTTTCTGAAGTTCATTGGTTATTTATAAGAGTCTACAGGAAAAGAATTGAGATTTTCAACACTACTGAGTGTTCAGACTTGTAAACTGCATGTGCAAGAGGACTGAGCAAACAGTGCTAGCTGTTAGTTATGCTTCCTTCCTTAGGCATTATATCAGACTAGAGCTTTTTTGGTCCCATGGGCTGGATGATCATCAGTGGTCTGGTATGTTTCTGTAGGGCATCCTTCAGTTTGATTTTGCCTGAAAGTGGTCTGGGTTCTGTATTATGAGACTACTCTGAGGGGCAAACTGAAACCAGGAAAGAAAAAATTACTTTAAAGGAGTACCTCTGGTCCCAGCTCAAACACTAGTACAGACGCTCACTTGAGTACCTAGATTCCAGGTTATAACTATCCCAAATTAGACTTGGACCCCGAGCCAATTAGCCTCTGAGAAATCTTATTATTGCTTTTTAATTTTAATATTCTTTAAGTTTATGGTAGCAGAATGAAATCTTAGCAGATAAACTTATGACTTCTAAGTAGTAAACAAATGACCCCAAAACTCTCATCCAAATGTCTGTCAGAGTGAACAAACAAGGTAGATTTAAATGAGGTGAAGAGCTGGCATTTGATACATTCCTATTTTTTTATCTGAAACTGGTATCTGTGCCTTTGAATAACTCCTTAATTGGTCCAAAAAGTGCCTACAAGACTTAATGAGAAATACTTGTATAAACTACACAGCTAAAATCATGCAAAAATCTATTAGATATACACCTGGATGGATATTCACTTGAAAATACATATTTATGAGATCAGAAGATCTATTGTTTTTCAAGCATTACGTGAACTACACTAATTTTCACACCATTATGTTTTTCTTATATGTTAAGTATATGCCAGCATCTTCTTTAACACGTAGTATGAAGCCAGTCAGCTTTGTCTTCTCAAAAAATAAATAAATAAAAATACACTGTCTGTCTAACATTAAGACTGATGTGAAACAACCTCGTACTAGACAGGCTTTAACAGATTCCCTTTTCAGATGGTCTAAGCATATGAGAGCCAAAACTGAGTTACAAACTGCAAAGAAAAGGTTCAATTTTGTTCTGTAGTCAAAAATCACACCTATTAAATCATGATGACATTTCTTGTTTCAAGTTGTGCCCATTCAGTTGTGTCACGCTAGTCACTGTGTTCCTGGTATTACTTTTCAGAGAAGTTGTCTGAATGGCAGAAGAGTTGCGCAAGTAACTGGCAGATCTCTCTTGCTGAGGTTTCTTCCGGCAGCGAAGCTGGTTGTTGAAATGTCTTCTGAAACTCTCACTGAGCAAATACAGTGCAAATGGATTGACACAAGAGTTGCAGAAGCTTAGCACTCGGGCCACTAAGGTAACAACCATATGCCCTATTGATGAATCAATCTCATTGTAATTAAAAGACCGGTACATGTATAGCACATGGTTAGGAAACCAACAGATAGCAAAGAAGCCAACAAAAACTAGAACAATTTTTGCCAGACGTTTCCGAGTTTCCATCTAAAAAGATGAAGAGAACTCAAATCAACAACAGTGAATAAAACTACTTCACATAGCAGACAGTTAAAACATGTAGCAGTTCACTTTACATTAACTTTAAGAATTGTCATTAGACCAGTAAAAATACTGAAATTATTTTTTCTCTCATTTACTTTCCCACTTTCAGTTTACATACAGTGAAAAATCCTATCTGTTTGCAGTTACAGAAGGTTGCTCTTTCTATATGAAGCAAGAGCAGTTCATGACCCAAGTATGCATTGGCACATCATCTCAAAGCTTGCCCCAAAGGATGCTGTGACATACATCTCGGATTGAAACTTAGTTTTAGTTAGAAGTTATTTCGAAACTGTTGGTTTTGAAATGAAGAAACATTGCAAGTCTGACACACATAGGGTTTTAGCCATAGTAGTACTTACATAGTGTTACTTTGCCTGAAATGCCTCAGGCTGCACCTCTCTCCAATGGAAACCATCAAAATAGTGCATTCATTACACAGTCTGAAGCATCTTAATTCCAGGGTAAGTTGAAAGGTTCGATCTGTCTTCAATAATGACTTGAAAGAAATGTACCTTATTTGCAGTACTAAAGTATAATTGGATTACAATGTTGGTATTCAGAGTGGATGAAGAGTTGAAAGGAAATGAGCATACACAGTGGTCCCAAAATTGAGAGATGAAGAGAAACTGGCCAACTGAAAGGTACCAAAGGGAGGTAGAAGCTTTCTAAATATTCATTCCAAAGATTTATTGTTTGTGGCAGGTACCAAAGTTTCACAGAGGCGGAAAGTTTTTCTGGCTTTGCTCAATTTACTATCAAATTTAACCTGATAAAAAGGAAGTGATTTTTTTCTAACAGGGTTTCAAAATCCATGAAATAGATCTGTAAATGGAATTTTCTTAGCTCCATCTGAGCCAAAAACAGTTCAGGTTTCACAAAAGATGGAAAAGCTGTACCACTGCAATTTGGTATGATTTGCACTGAGCCAGATAGCAAAGGCAGAGTAGAAGGTACAGAGGCATTGTGTGAATAACACACTTCTGTGCTATTGCATAAAGAAACCTGAACTGATAGCAGTAATCTGAATTTACTTTCTCTTGCTGGAAGATATGTAAGTACACTAGATGTTTCTACTCTTCTGAGTCCCATAGATTAAATAAAAAATACCAAAGTAGAATGAAAAAAATATGTTCTAATTTGAAAATACTTGTAGGTTCAGAAATTTGATATAAATTAAATATTGTTTCCATCCTGTGAGTTCAACCAGAAGGCTCTCAGTATTTCACAGAAAATAACACAGTACATTAAGTGCTAATATGTATGCATTTTTACAAGAAACAGACTAGAGTAGGAATGAAATGCTGAGCTAAAAGGATGTGAGGGAGTGGGGGTTTTCTTTCAAAAAGAATGTTTATGTTCTGTCTAGGCAAAGAGACTTCTGTGAACATAAAGATATTTTCTACAGCATTGGCAGAGAAAACCTAAATTATTTTAATGGGCATAAGTAGTTTTCTCTATCAACACTAATGCATTTTTCAAGTGGTTAAGGCATTTTCATGGCAAAAGCTGAGGTTGGCATATAAACGACTGTGTTAATGAACAGCCAGTTGCTATCTTATGGTGTGGAGGGCCGTATAGGGAGGTTGGCTATTAAAATGTATTGTCTCAAAGGTATACAGAATCTATAATGAAAATTCTATAGCAACTACAACAGGAAGATTATTAAGAAAAGTTCAGTTGTAAGCTCAGGATTGTATCCAAGGGAGATCTACTCAGACAGCCAAAAAAGTTCACTTGTTGCTCTCTGTTGATATTTTCATCATTCCTTGGCCTGGGAAGAGCCTCCAAGCCTCTAAGAAGAAATCTACCTTCCTGTGTCAATATTTTTCATTTCTGAGCAGAAATAGAGACAATTCTAAAAAAAAAGGTTCATGTAAGATTTGTCCCCTTAAGGGTAGCATATAGTGAGAGGTGAAGTCGGTAAGACCGCAAGCAGTGGTTACACTAACAACACATACATACACATAAACCAAACCTATTTCTTTCAGGAATATGTCTTGATGACATTGAATTTATATTTTCCTACATATTCATTTACATACCGGGTTTACTACTGAGTAATTATGACAACAAATACATTTTTCAGATAATTTTATACTTAGTTCATGCATGTGGAATCTGAGCTTGATCCTCTGCGTAATCCAGCAACTTTGATGTTACATTTTTTGTTCTTTCATTTGTAAGTGCACACAGCACATAATGTTTTAATGGGAAGTAAACATCAAATTGCTTACCTGTCGTTTTGAGTGCTCACTGTTTTCTCCAGGGATATTATGGGCACTTCTTATTAAACTCTTTGCAATATGATAGTAGTAGATAGTAATAATGGCAAGAGGGATAAGGAAATACACCAGAAAAATCAGCACAGAATGGATCTTTGGGTGCATGTCATCCGTCATGGGGTATGGTATGCATGCTGTGAAAGTGGCGTTATCTGTGTCATTGATGTGGGCCAGTTCAGAGAATACTGCTTCAGGAACTGATAGGAGTATGGAGATTATCCAAATGGCAACGGCTTTTGCACAGGTCCGTAGCACTGCACTGGAGGTCTGGATGTCCATGGGCTTTACAATTGCTTTGTACCTGAAAGTGATAAAAATGCAGTAACATATCAAAAGGAATCATATCATGCAATGATTTAGGCTACTTCTTACCTTTGATCAAAATAATTTCATATTTTTTTTCTTCTCTGAACCAACATAGTGTTTGTAATCTTTATCAGATTTGCATTTTCTAAATCTCTGATCTTCCACTGCATACATATCCATCAGAGGTGGCAAAAGAAGTTGCAGAAAAGTTGCAATCTGTCGCCCATTCTGTGCCAGCCTGATGAAAATACAGAAGCCACTCTGTTCTTCCTTGTCCCATACCCTCCCAGCAAATCCCCAAATGCACATCCAATCTCTGTACTTCCATCCCACTCTCATACCAGCACATTCATGCTAGAATTTGTTTTCTTCCTTATCTTCTCCTTCCTGTCACTGCCTCATTCCAATTTGCAGACACAGTGCCACCCCACCATCCCCTTCCCTTAAGTCCTCAGCTCCATTGTATAGATAGATATACTGTCCTGGCTGCAACACTCAAAACATAATTTTCTTTATAGAGTCAAACAAGAATGACTGCCAAGAGCCTGTCCAGAATTAAATTCTTAATTAATGTAAGTATGTTCACATAAAGAGTTGGAAGCTGCTGCTTCTGCATTTTGGGAAACTGCCCCATAATATGTGATTATAGATAAACCTTTGCAGTATTAATAATTTCATGACCATTACAGTGAAAACAGGAAATGTTACAGAGAATGGAAAAGTCACTACAAGAAAGCTGATGAAAGAACAGAAGTAGACGTCGGTCAGGAAATTTTCTATTAAAAATAAATAGTTGCAGAAGTTCATACACAGGGAAACTTCTTACAAGTAAAGGTCAATTTTAAAAGGCTAAATACACTTTGAAAGAAATATTTCAAAGCTGCCCTAATGCTTTGCTTAACTTCATGATTCTGATTTTGATAAATATTTCTTTTCAAGAAGTAAAATATGTTTTTACGCTTTTATTAAAACTGAACATTTAGTAAAGCATTTCAGTTTGACTTAACTAGGAAAATTTGGAAGCTTGCTTTTTCTGATGCATTTTTTTTCCTTCATTTTTTTCTTGTCTTAATTTGATTTTATGCTCTTCAAATAGCATAATTTTCAAGAAATGGAGAAATTATTTTTACTTACCGTAAAAAGAGAAGTTTAACAAGAGAGATTCATATTCCAGGTACCTAAATTTATTCCTCTTAAGGTCCTTACAGTCAGCAATGTACTTTCAAACAGTAATTTAGCATCTATGTGTATTAAAACACCCTTTGAGTTGCTTATTTTTCTCTTTCATCTGTTCAGTGAGCTTTCAATGAGAAGAGCTGTAAGTTAGATGTTTCCACTCAGTGATAGAACTCCTTATCCACACTTGTAGATACATATACACTTGTAGATATATGTACAAATACAAACCTAAATTATTATGAAAAGTTATCTAAATACTGTCAAGGGCTTATGTTGTGGCTAAGGTTGTGGCATAATGCATTTGCTGCAGACAATGCTAATAAATGGAATTGCAATTCCAAGTACACTTTATGACTGCTTTTCACATCCTGATAGTACTTAATAATCCTCAGTATGTCAAGCAGAGGTTTGGAGAAATGTGGGTCAAAGCTATATCCCTATGCCGTGACTTGTGAGTTTGCTTAAGTCATCAGTGGAATGGGCAATGCCATGGAAATGTCTGGCACAGGGTACTGTATTGGTACCTAAGAAAATCTTTTTTTCAGGGGAGATTGGAGTTAAAATGTGTCATGGAGTTTACTCTTTCCCATGACTGTGATAATCTTACCATTAAATAATTATAAATAATGGCTATTTGTGGTCATATTCTCTCTGAACTCAGTAAGGATTTTTACTGTGTCTTCACCCATATCATGGAGTAGGAAATTAAACTGTTTCTGTTAATTTATGTTTACCATTTCTTCTAATACAAAGTGAGAAACTCCCACTACACAAATGTGTAAAGAAATCCTTTACACTGTCACAGTAACTTCTGCACAAAGCATGAAGGGTTCCCAGCACAAACTGTGACCTTATTAGTCAATAATTTACTTCCTGCTGCTGTCTGCCTTGATTTCATTACATAAAGACAGACCTTCTATTTCATTTCATTCAACTGAGGTGACGTCAAGTTTTTGCATCTGCTCGTTTCTTTAAAACTTTACACTGCTGTAGAAGAGCTGATATGGTGACTTAGAGGGTATTGAATAAGGAGAACATGTATTTTATACTCTAATATTTTTTCCCTCTATTTTTGTACTGCATTGCTTTGTTGAATCACAGAATCATGGAATATGCACAGTTGGAAGGGACCCACAATGACCATTGAACTCAACCCCTGGCTGCACATAGCACCACCCAAAATTCAAACCCTATGTCTGAGAGCAATGTCCAACCACTTCTAGAACTCCATCACCTTGGGGCTGTGCCCACTTCCCTAGGCAGCCTGTTCAATGCCCACCACTCCTCTGGTAAAGAGCCTTTCCCTACCCCAACCTGACTGCCCCTTGACACAGCTCCATGCCATTACCTTGGGCCCTGTCACTATCACAGAGAGCAGAGCTCAGTGGTGTCCCTCCACTCCTTGTGAGGATCTGTAGCCGCCGTGAGCCTTCCCGTCAACCTCTGCTCAGGGCTGAACAAACCAAGGGACCTCAGCTGCTTCATGCAAGACAGTGACCTTGTCACTATTCATTGCTTAAGCAGTATTTGGTTCTGTTAATATCTACACTGGAGACATTTTCAGAAGCTTTTACGTTACCAGAAAAGGTCGCATATATTTGCGCCTTGGCACATATTGCTGAGCTATGACTAACTCCAAATTTGAAGTCTTCCAAGCAGAGGGCCCTTTTCCACAAGAAGGGGAAAAAAAAAAAAAAAGCTGGGTTCAGCCCAAAAAACTTCAGCATTGTCCTTCAGTTGACACAAGATGGCATTCTTCCAAGATCTCAGTAGTCTGTGTCAATGGGAAGGAAAAAGCACTAAGCATTTTACAAAATCTGTCATGTTGTTTACATATCTGCAAAGACCTAGAGACAGGTTACAGATAAAATCAAATGTAAACTAGGTGAACTTAGAAGTATTCCCAAAATGAGTATCCAGCTTCTTCCTTTGCATAAAACTCATGTAAGGCTAAAATATATCACCAACCATTCAGATTACAAATTGTGTATTTTTTATAAATAAAACATTGATAAATCAGAGTAAGAAGCAAATTATTTAGGCAAATTATTTTTAAAAATTCATCTTTTCCTTTACTTCACTGATGAAAAAAATAAAATTATAGGTTCTCACAGAGATCAGAAAATAAATTATAAGTATGTATTTGGTTTTAATTGACAGCCTTCATGTAAATTCTATCATTCTGCATAGTCTGTCATTATCACTGTTGACAAAAGCATCTCAGCTCAGGAAATATTTTTATAGTAAGTTTCCTTTCTTTGAAGCTACAGTTTCCATCAATGGACACAAGCAAAAACTTTCCCATTCTGCAGATACTAGTTTTGTTTATACAGAGCATAAATGTCCAACCTGCTAGTTTTATGTTTTTGTTGCCTTCTTTTTTAGTATTTTATTTTTGAAAAATTGAAGTTGTTATTTATATACATAAACTATATTATATATTTCATATGCATCCCAAGACAATTTGTTTTCACTCAGCGTAGCCGTGACATGCCAAAAGGTTGGACACCGGTGGCATTGTTTTCAATACAAAGTAATCTCCTCCTGTACCCAAAATAATCATGAAAGAAAGAATATCTTTTTCTTGAGTTATAACATCTTGCAGCCTTATAAACTATCAAATACCTTCTTAAAGGTATGTCTCAGTTCTCAATTGGTATGTAAATTTAATAGGGAAAGCACCTGTCTCTGCTGAGTCCATTATGCTATTTCCCTCCCATACACTTGACTTCAAAAGAAGCCGCTTCATGGTTCATCCTAAGTAGTTTCTCCATTATACTCCTACCGCTTTCTCTAGAGTACTTTGTGCTGATGCCCTTCAAAGCCAAATTAAAACAATCAAACAAACAAACAAACAGACAATACTTAAGAAGCCACTGAACAATGATTACAGCCTATCATACTACTCAGGGTTGCAATAGTCCTACAAAGGGGACTGAAAGCTCCTGGGAAAAGCTAAATACTTCATACTTCCTATTTTTTATTTTTATTTTTTCCCAAAACTGGACCCAGTGCTCCAGATGTGGCCTCACCAGGGCACAGTAGAGAGAGAATCAACTCCATTGGACTGCTGGCCATGTTCTTTTTAGTGCACCCCAGTATACCATTGGCCTTCTCGGCCACAAGAGCACACTGCTGGTTCATGGCCAACCTGTTGTCCATCAAAACACAGAGGTTCTTCTCTGCAGAGCTCCTCTCCAGCTGATCAGCCCCTAACCTGTACCGATGTATGTAGTTACTCCTCTCCAGGTGTGGGACTCTACATTTGCTCCTGTTGAACTTCATCAGGTTCATCTCTGCCCAACTCTCCAGCCTGTCCATGTCTTTCTGAATGACATCACAGCTTTCTGGTGTGTCAGCCACTCCTGCCAGATTTCTATCATCAGCATACTTACTGAGGGTGAACTCTATCCCATTGCCCAGGTCATTGATGAAGATGTTGAACATGACTGGAGCCAGTTCTGTCCAATGGGGACCACCATTAGCTACAGGCCTAGAACTAGACTTTGTGCCACTGATCACAACCCTCTGAGTTCTACCAGTCATCTGGTTTTCAACCCACCTCACTCTCTACTCATCTATCCCACACTTTCTAAGCTTCATTGAAAGGATTTTGTGGAAGACAGTATAAAAAGCCTTGCTAAGGTCAAGGTACAAAACATTCACTGTTCTCCCCATATCTACCCAACTGGTGAAGACATCATAGAAGGCTCCCAGGTTCATCAAGCATGATTTCCCTTTGATGAATCCATGTTGACTACTCTTGATAACCTTCTCTTCCAATTGCTTGGAGATGGCATCCAGAACGAGTTGTTCCATCATCTTTCCAGGGACAGAGGCTTCCTGTCCTGTAGTCTGGAGTCCCTGATCTGGGAAACTACAGGCTGCCTGGCCTGTCATTTCCCAGATCCTCCTTCTCTCCCTTTTTGAAGACTGGTGTGACATTGGTTATCCTCCAGTCTTCAGGCACCTCTGCCGTTCTCCAAGACCTCTCAAAGGTTCTAGAGAGTGCTTTGGTAAACACTTCTGTCAGTTCCCTCAGTACATGTGGGTGTATCCCATTGGGGTCAATAATATCTGAAGATTTTGCAGGATTAGTTTGTTGTATTTTTTTGCACATGAAATGTATTATTTGCCCCGTCTCCAAGACATCTCAGATGAGAGTAAAGATTTTTCTCTACAATTTCTCTTAATTTTAATTTTCTCATCTCTTTCTTTCTCTTGCCATTCACCTCACATTAACTGTCTATATTTCTTGCAAACCCATACAAATTTTGCAATACTAGCTCACTGTACACAATCTGGCTTTTTACTTCTACTGGTCCATTTTCTAGTAACTGTACTAATTAAAAGTACCATAATTGACTTGTTCATTGCTCTTCCAATAGATTTAAATTTGCTAATGTCCAGAAGGAGTCCATAATTTTTTAATATTTTAAGATAAAGGGAGGGGAAGGCAGAAGGGAAAGGGAAAGGGAAAGGGAAAGG
>PPHD01020157.1:0-13774 GCA_002909625.1 Bambusicola thoracicus
CTCTTCCCAGGTGACACACCCTTGTTTCCAGAGCCTGTACACATCTTTCTTCACCCTCAGTGTGCCCAGCAGGTCCTTGCCAAGCCATGCCGGTTTCCTATTTCGTCTGCCCACTTTCTTATTCAGAGGGATGGAGACCTCTTGTGCTTTCAGAAGGGCATCCTTGAAGAGTAGCCAGCTCTCCTCAACATCCTTTAAGGACAGCATCCCAGGGGATCTTGGCCAACAATCCATTCAACAGCTTTAAGTTCACTCTTCCAAAGTTCAGGGTCCTGACCCCACCCTTTGCCAGGCCCACATCCCTTGAGATCACAAACTCAACCAGGGCATGGCTGCTGCAGCCCAGGCTGCTTCCAACGTTGACATCTTTGATGATCTCTTCCACATTGGTGAGCAGCAGGTCCAGCAACGCTTCACCTCTGGTTGGTCTGTCCACTACCTGGACCAGAAAGTTGTCATCAATGGATTCCACAAGCCTTCTGGACCTCTTGCAGCTTGCCGTGTGGTCTTTCCAAAAGATGCCTGGGTGGTTGAAGGTCCATGAGCACAATGTCTCCTGAATCTGGAGCAAGAAAGCCTTGTCAACAGCCTCCCTTGATCAGGTAGCCTGTAGTATACCCCTATCACCAGCTGACCTTTTGTCAGTCCCACCCCTAATTCTAACCCACTGACTCTCTACCTGTTCCTGACTGTTTGTCAGAGGGAGCTCCTCACAGTCTATCTGCTCTTTGACACAGAGTACAACTTCCCCACCCTTGCTACCTTGCCTATCCCTTCTAAAGAGCTGTTACCCATCAATGGTAGTATTCCAGTTGTGGAAGTCATCCTACCATGTTTCTGTGATAGCAACAAGGTCATAACTTTCCAAGTGCACCAGTTTCCAATTCATCCTGTTTATTACTCAGGCTGTGCGTGCTGGTATAAAGGCACTTCAGCTGGGCTTTCCCTCTTGCTGCCTTTATAGGGGATCTAAGGTCCCCTAGAACAATAGCATTCCCAGCATCCCCCAGCCCTACTCCATTCCTTTGCACTCCACCATCTTTGCCCATGGAGTTTGGTACGAGCCCTCTAACGACCTGCTCAACCCCAGTGGCCCTCGTTTTGTCCTCTTCCCCCTTCATACCTAGTTTAAAGACCTTTCAATGAGTCCTGCCAGTTCCTCAGCCAAGATCCTCTTACCCCTCAGAGACAGGCTACTTCCATCTGCAGCCATTGTGCCAGGTGCTGAGTAAATTGCCCTGTGGTCAAAAAAAACCAAAATTCCTGTGTTTGCACCAATCTCTCCACCATTTATTTAAGAGGTGGGTTTTTTGGATCCTCTCAGTACCCTTACCTGCCACTGAAGGTACAGAAGAGAAAACCACCTGCACGCCAGCTCCATAAACTACCCGCTCCAGTCCCCTGAAGTCTTTCTTGATTATACCTCAGGCTTTTCCTAGCTATTTCATCTCTGCCAGCCTGAATTATCAATAAGGGGTAATAGTCAGAAGGGCGAATCAGTCCAGGGAGTTTCCTTGAAATGTCCCTGACCTGTGCCCCAGGGAGGCAGCACACCTCCCTATGGGTAGGGTCAGGCTGATAATATAGGGCTTTCCGTTCCTCGCAGGAGGGAGTCGTCTATGACAACTACCCTTCTGTCCTTCCAGGTGGAGGCAGTCGTGAGGCGTGGGGTCAACCGCTTCACCTGAGGCAACCTCACAGGTGGACCTCCCTCCACAGTTTCACTCACTTTTCCCTCAAGTTCCAGGGCCTCAAACCTATTGTGCAGAGGCACCTGGGAGGCCAAGGATGGTAGGGATGGGGGATGCCCACCTCGCCGAGCCGGTATCTGTTTCTACTCCTCCTCCTCTCTCAAATTGCTGCTAAGGGGAGGAGAGGACAGGGAGCTGATTGCAGCATCATCTGCCAGCCAGTTCCCTTCTACTACCTGTTTGCAAGGTGGCAGGGGTTGACATGCTCCATGCAAAGCCTCAGCCATGTGCCAAGATCTCGGGGCTGATAGGGACTGGCACCATCAGTCAATCTCCCTCTCACAGTCCTTTATGGTCCTCAGCCTCTCTACCTCTTCCTTCAGGTCAATCACGAGGCTAAGTAAGTCATACAGTTTGTCACATCTTATGCAAGTGTGGCCTCCATCGTCTGGCACTGCAAAGGCCAGGTGATCATCCAGTTCCAACCCCCTGCTATGTGCAGGGTCACCAACCAGCAGCCCAGGCTGCCCAGAGCCACATCCAGCCTGACCTTGAATGCCTCCAGGGATGGGGCATCCACAGCCTCCTTGGGCAACCTGTTCCAGTGTGTCACCACCCTCTGGGTGAAAAACTTCCTCCTATCATCCAACCTAAACCTTCTCTGTGTCAATTGAAAACCATTTCCCCTTGTCCTGTCACTATCCACCCTCACAAACAGCCATTCCCTCTCCTGTTTAAATGCTCCCTTCAAGTACTGGAAGGCCACAACGAGGTCTCCCTCAGCCTTTTCTTCTCCAAGATAAACAAATGTTACTTTAACATTTATCAGAGAAGTATGTTGTTTCTACTTCTGTATCTCAACTGAAATTCAGCCCTTGGAGATGCCTAGGGAACTAAATACAGGGCTTCTCCTTGGATAGGTGTCATTGTTAGGGATTTGTTACAGTTAGTATTAGTCTGAAAGTGATGTATTATGCATGTGGGCAAGCTTTGTTTGTGTCTGCAGATTTTCAGCAGTAAAATATGGGAAAATATTTTCACTAGATAATACAAATTGTATTTAATGATTAAATCTCCATTTGTGGTGAAATTTCTTCAGTTATTCTAACAAGCTTATTAATTTAATTTTGACTTAAAACTGTATGTACAACAAGAACTATGTATGGTGCATATTATATAAGCAGAAAAGTAATTTCTCTGGGTTGCAGGTCTCATGCGGAAGCAACAAAAGCGAAGCAGAATTCAGCTATCTAGTGGTGAACATGGTGTAGATCACCCACTTCCTGGAGTATTTCCCAGATAGTTAGAAGTTGCAGATTTTGCATTGTGAGGCTTTTATAAGAAAGTGGAAAGGAGCTTTTGTAACAAAGATGGGTGCTTGTGTGACGGAGTGGGATGTGTTTTTAATTCATTGGGACTGAAGGACTTCCCCTGCTGGTCCCAAACCTTGTGCTAAAGAAATGAAATATCAGTCTGTAGAAGGCATACTGTTGTAGCTCACATTTGGGGAGGTTCTGTGACTTTTATGCAGTTGGAATACAACATTACTGAAGGCTACAATGTCAAGTAGAAATTGGAGTGGTTTGTCTTTTGTTTTTGTGTATATTCAGTTGAACCACTGTAACCAGTTTTGAATTTAGATTTATTCTCCATTAGTACTAAAAACTTATGGACTTGGTTAAATCTGAGCTGAAAGGGAATATGTGCGATGTCCTTACAGAAGGCTGCTAGCTCTTAATGCGTGGAGGAACTTCAGTCAATTAAAATCTAGAAGATTCGGGAATATTAGATGAACCAGACCTCTAGCTTCTCATTTGAGGTGCACACACAAGTATTTAGCTTCATTTAGAAGTAAACTAAGGAAAGTCCCGGAGTGATTTGTTCAATGCTTTTCTTCCAACTAAAACAGAGTTTGCTTTGTCCAAAGTACTCACTGATAACTTTGAAACCAATGGATATGGCCAATGGGAAAATGTAGACCTGTGCTGAGATCTGAAGGAAACAGGGCTTCATTGTTTCTGGTTCTCATTTGAGTCTTGCAGTCTGTATTGGCTTCATACTATTTACAGTGTTTTGCTGGTGAGCTGCATTGTATCCTGCTCCCATCAGAGCCAATGTGGGGATTTGCACATTCTTCAAAAGTTTGGGCTAACTAACAAGTTCATCTGGAAGTCGGAGCATAGAAAAAACACAACTCAATACCCTTCTGAAATCAATTTTGCTGTAAGTGAAGCAAACTTAATTCCAACCCATGCATTTTTCTTAAAGCCAAGAGGTCTAATAAAATCAATGCATGCAAAGAAAGCCGGCACTTCATATGTAATTTTATTTAGCTGCATGCCCTTGCAGAAACCAATATCTTTCCTAGTATTATTTTTTCATCAAGAAAAATACAATTGTTAAATCTAATATTTTGGATTAGACTACAGTAAAATGGAAAACAACTATTTAGTGTTTTCTAATAACATTAGTTCTACATACGTACTAACAGCTGGTGAGTGGATACATTTATCCATGTTATTCTAGTTTAACTTCAGTGGAAATGTAATAAACCGGCCTTATGCACAGTACAGCAGCATTTCCCCACTAAACCACGTCCCTTTGTACAACATCTAAACATCTCTTGAACACATCCAGGGGTGGTGATTCCCACCTCCCTGGGCAGCCTGTTTCAGCACCTGACCGCTCTCTCGGAGAAGAAATATTTTCTAATATCCAACCTGGATGTCCTGTGGCACAACTTGAGGCCATTTCTTCTTATCTTATTGCTTGTTATGTGGGAGAGGAGGTGACCCCCACCTTGCTTCAACCTCCTGTCAAGCAGTTGTAGAGAGCCATGTGGTCTCCCCCGGGCCTCCTCCAGGCTGAACCATCCCACTTTCTTCAGCTGTTCCTCGTAAGATTTGTGTTCCAGAATTAATCTTTAATTTTGAATCCTTTTTGCACCCTGTAGACACGACACACAATGTCAGTTTTTAAAGGTGATGCTTCAGTAGCTCTGGCAGTACTTGGCTGGGATGAACTCTACATATGTATAAACTATAGCAGTACAGCAATTAATATCCTTTAAAGCTGATCGAGTCTTCCTGAGTCTAATGTAATTTCAAGACTTTTAATGGCTGAACATAGCATTCAGGAAGAAACAAGTACAGGTTTTACATGTAATCTGGTAATGCCTCTGAGTGCTTCAGACATGAAGGGTTGGGGAATAACTACTCTGGAAGTTCATTGTGTAGATGTGAGCTGTAGTGCTCACTAGACCTGCATGTGTAAACCCCTTGGTCCAATTGGCTGGGGAATACTTGGAACTGCTTGAGATCTTGATGTAGCAGTGCAGGATGGTTGTTTGCTGTTGACTGTCCATTTTGTGGTCACCAAAAAGTAGGTTGGTGGATCAACCCCTGCTGGCATTTGTCATAGTTGTGATTCTGCATGCATGTGGTACCTGCAGCTGCAAAACATCATCCATGCATTTAATAGACCACAACTGCCTTTTGTTCTGTCTTGGTGTGACTTCAGGAAGGCAAATGGAAGATTGTTCACTACATAATAAACATCATTAGGATTAGCTCTGGCATCTTAAATATCTTTTTACTTTATATCTTTTCCAAATTCAAGCTCATATCAGCTTCTAGCAAAAGCCCTTGTTGCACTGGTTTTCTTGGCACAAGAACTGACTAGTTCAATAGAGTGCTGTCAGGGCCAGTAGGACTGAAATTAGACCTGCCAGCTGTATTTTGGTTTCTGGGCAATGAAGAGCTCACACAACTTCTCCTCTGTTCTGCCAGCATGCGCTGCTCTCATCATCAGCAGAACTACTGAAAAAGGGAGAATGTATGTTTTAGATGGCAGATTCCTTGGCTCCTTGTCTTGAAGAATGCTATTTCCTTTCTTCACATATAATGTTGTATCATCATAATCATGTAATCATTGTTTGTGTGGCAGAAAGGGAGCACCTAAGTCCATCTGTAGATAGGGCAGTGATGTACCAATGCTGTGTGCTGAGCCGGCATGTACCCAGCTTTGTGTGCCAGACCTGGGCAGAAGGGTCAGCTCACATGGAGATGGTGAGTACTGCAGGTATGGCTTGTGTTTGAAGTGCTCTGTAATTAAAATGTGCTGAAACCATCCATGCTGATGGGTGCACTATAAACATTTTTGCCCAGCATGAGGCTTAGCGTTCAGAAGTAGTTAAGAATCTGTCTTTATCACCGATAGTTTCTACTTAGGAATGCAACATTAGGCAGCAGGCTTCACGTTCAGAACAGTGTTGTGCTATGTTTCCATCAGTTACAAAAGGAGATGCTTTGAAAGAGCAACAGGGAGGTGAAAGCAGCATTAAACCAGCTGCTTAAAGGACATGTCCATATGCTTGGCTGTTGTGCATTAAAAACAAAAAGCCACAATTACAATCAAGTTGAAGAAATAAAGAGGTATAATCATAAGCCACTACACTGGCCTGCTGATGAGAGCTATTCAATCCCTAAATGAGGTGGGAGTGTTCCCAGAATTTAAAGCTGAGTGGCACCTGTGAAGTACCATCCAGGACAAGCTCATGTAGTCTTCCACAGATTGAGTCAATGCTAAAAGGATATATGCTGTCTTAATTTAAAATCTCTATTTCTTCTTGCTGTGAATTCAGGGCTTTCAATCTGATGCAAGGCAGGTAGTCCCCAGGTAGTACTGATTAAGGTGCAGTTTGATATTTGTTCTCTGACAACAAAGCCAGTGTGAGACATTACCTCTGTGTGCCAGCCAGCCTCTCCTGCCCTTGCTTTCCTGTTCAGTACCCACTTAGTTGAGTCCCAGCAGGGGTGTTTGTGGCTGTGCTGTCACGGACAGAGTGCTGAAGACATCCTCACAAGCAGGCAGGATGCCTCAATAAGGCTCTGCTAACCTGTACCTGAGAGCTGCTGCTTCAGCTATCGGGCTGAGTACTCGAACCGTACCTTTACTGTCTAAATATGCAGCTTATGATGAAAAGAGCACCGTGTGGTGCAGGAATCTGAAAACAATCTTCTGTCTGGTGCTGTTAAGTAGAAGGAACTTTTCTATATGGAGAAAAAAAAAAAAAACATCACCTCTTCATACTGAAAGAACGTTGATGAGCTCTGTTGCTAAGGGAACCATTTATTATCCGTACTTGCATTTGATATCGTACCTGTGCAAACAATTACACAAGATCAGTGTCCCTGTATTTGCTCAGGCAGAGGCTACCCAGAGACAGAAATAACTCTTAAAGTGATCAGACATCATGCCTTTCAGCATGCATGGCTGATTGTATGAGGGCATGTCTCACCACCTGCCTGGTTTTTTTTTATTGGAGAGTGTAATTACACTGCCCTGAACTGTATTTTGAGTAATATCTGGGAATGGAAACCCAAAGGGCGCTCAGTACAGGCTTGTGCAGAAGTCACATTTCGTATGCTGGTTCATTTAACGTTTCTAGTTTAAAGAGCAGGGTATGGAAAATTGGCTTTCTCTTCTGTAAAGGAAGCTGGCAGGTTGTTACTGGCTGCTTTTTAGGATGGATGTGACTGATGTGATGGGAGAAGACAAAGGAAATCTGAGTTGTGACTCTTTTTTAGTGTGACAACTTTGTGTGATGACTAGAATGTTATTCTGCAGGTGAAGTGAAAGTCTTTCCAACCTCTGTGGGGCTTTGATTCATCCCACCTAATATTGTGCACTGAGTTGGGCATACGTTTAGGATTCCACTGTCACTGCATTCAATGTATGGCTTCCTGACTTGATGTCCTTTGAATCTGATCCAAACATAGGGGTTTCCCTACAACTTTTCTATGATGCCGTATGTGAAGCACTTAGAGAAATAATTTTACAGTGTGTTTCTATGGGATTGTTCCCATTTCATGGGAGAGGATGGGGGATACAAATCTGAAGTTTACTAGAATAAATCTGTTCTTTTTTAAGTTACTGTACTAAGGGTTGAAAACAAATCAGTTCTTGACTTCCGGCTTCATTTTTGAATATTATGTGTACATTAAATTAGACGTGAACTTCATATCAAGTTGTACTTAAAAATAGAAACACTTACAGACTTGTGTTATCAGAATGCCTATACCTCCAGTGTAGGTGAAGGTTTACCTTCTGTTGTTTTAGCTCAGTTGAACATAAAGGCTTTTGCTGTTGACATGAATGGTGAAACCTGATCTAGTGAAAGATATCCATGCCCTTGGCAGTGGGGCTGGAGATGATCTTCAGAGGTTCCTTCCAACCCAAGCCATACCAATGGCAGTTATTTATAAGTGTCTTATCTACTTGGACTCCATTTGCTTTTGGATATTAAAAATGAGAACAGAAACACACCAACAAACAACCCCAAATTTGTCTGTTCAGCACTGTCACTAAGGCTTTCTGAAAAGAGTGGTAATTCTAAACACTTCTTTTTTTCATGGAAAGATAAGCTTGTAGGATGTTTCTAAGAGTTCTAGTCCAAAAATTAGTAAATGATGTGGTCTACTGAGACAAAACGAGTTATCCTTCAGTGCCGTCTTTTCATAGCAGGGCTTCGAGCAGCTGTAGTGCTGAGATGGGAGATGCTGCATGGTCACGTAGCTCTTCCCTGTTGCATGACCTTCAGGTTGTCTTGCAGCAGCTTTGAGAACAGAGCTGAAGCTTGTTTACAGTTTCTTAGTCTGAGCAAGTTCGGGGCTTACTGTTAACAGTATTAGAATGCTAATTGAAGTTACAATTATTGAGACAACTCAGTATTCCTTGTGACATTAGGAAGTTTTACAGCCTCCAGTTACAACTTGCAGCAATATAATTTTCTCTAAATGTTTCATAAGAGACACAAATACTCCTGGTGATAAGGTAGTGCAGCAGTGCTCAGAATAAAACAAATCCTAAGGTAGCAAAGTATTGTTTTTATGGAACAAATATGAAAGCTACTTAGGATAGTGATGTATTCTTTGGAGCTTATTTTTCATTTTACTTCACCTTGTTTCTTCCCTTTCTCCATATTTTTCACACACTCATTTATTTATTTTTTTTACCATAAAAACCAAAAAAGTCAGTCAGGATCTGTCAATTTTGTAACAGTGTAATGAAGTCAGCCAACATGGCTTGGTAAGACTGTATGATAAAGCAGTTCATTGCTGATGTGATCCTCCTGTTCTGTTTTTAGTACGTTACATGATTGAATAAGAACCACAGCACAGAGGTTCTTTTAAACTTTGTCACTGTTTGTAGGTAAACAGCATCAGACAACAAGTTGCTTGTCTCCTTCAGGCTGCTTTCTTTGTACAGAATTAATGGATTTCATTTTACATGTACGAGATGGTATTGATAAGGTAATGAAAACCCATAAACAGCACAGATGTTCAGGAGTGGGAAAGAAAAGGTGCAGTCCAACTGTGCAACTTCTGTTTGTCTAGAGACCAAAACCTCATATGCCAAACTGGATTAGGATTGTGCACTTCAGTTTGGATTATTCCAAATGTGCATTGGTTACTTTGCATCTGTAAATTCACTGAGAATGCTGGAGAACTTTGTATAAAATACCTTCCTTTTTTGATGATGTATGGATGTGTAAATAGAAGTGTGCTTCAGTATGGTCAGGCTCCCAGAAATCTCAGTAGACACAATTTCCATGTGTGCAGGGAGAGGAGACTGTCCAGCTGCCTTGAGGATGGTCTGAGCTGTGGGATACGTGAGGAATCCTCAATTTTTTTTGCTGAGTTTTAGCCATCCCACTGCATTCCCATTAGAAACACTGATCTCTACACGCTTTTCATGGCCAACCTAAATGTGAGCTTCTGCAAATGAGCTCCTTCCCTTCCTGCATGTCTGCTGCCTGAGAGCTTTAATTCTAAAAGCTGGGAAGGACTGTTAGGTTCCATCTCTGCTCATTACCCCTCCAGGACTGTAGTGCTGGGTGGAGCTCTCTTTCAGAGCATCCCATTGGTGCACATGTTATTTTGCACAGTACTTCTTGGAGGGTTTCATCAGTGTTAAAATAATTCTGTAGGAGAAAGATACTAAATGCTCTTTTTCAGGAGTACCTCAGTAGTGGACGTGACCTGATGTGTGAAGAGACTTACTATCTTCTCATAATGCTTCTTTATTTCAAGCTTGGAACAGCAGTGAATGAACCAATACCACTTACAGCACAGTGCTGGCAGAAGTTGGGTAAATCTGTTAGCCTCCTATCCAGTAGTGGACAGCATTTATGAGGTTTTCTGTTGGCTGAGGTTTGTAAGTGGAGCTCTGGCAAGCCAGGATGTGGTGTTGGAGGACTATGGGGAATTTACCTGAACATGGATGCTTCTGACTTCTGGGAAACCTGACTGTGTCTCTGCACTGGGAGTCTTTTGCAGCAGTACAAAGCAACCACTGGGATTAACTGGTCAAGTTTTTGCTACTGTCTTGCAAAAAGGGTACCAGAGAGTCTGCTTCTCTGTCAGGAACGTATAGAGAAAAGACTGGAGAGAAACTTGATTACTTATGAAATAGATTTGTAGCAGCTGAGGAGAAAATTTGGTTATGTGCTACTTTCAAAGAAATGTGATCTGTCATCCATTCCTGGACAGAGAACATCTTTTCTGGAGCTGATGAGATTTTTGTCCCACCTTAGCTAGTTGGGGGACAGGGCCGTCTGGCTTTCTCCTTTGCACCCTAATTGTTCCTCAAGTTTGAAGGATATAAACAATTCATGTTAAACGTGATGCAGATGTTATAAAATGTCAGGATGCGTAGATATAAAACGTATCCAATCATTTAGTAAGATTTTAGATGACTCAAGATAGATTGAAAAGATAAGTCCATGCTGATTTGAGAGCAATTTTTCAGCTGTCAAAGTGTTGGCTTCATAATCATCTTCTAATAATATAGTTGAAAAGTAGGTTGCACAGTTGTCTTGTGTCTCAGAGGATGAATGTTCATTTTACTTTCTGCACGCATAAGTCCTCGGCCTTTGTACAAGTAATGGGATGTCTTACAAAATTAATTTATGTTCATTCAAACGAAGCTAGGTGAGTAAGCTGGTATTTCTGGCTCTAACATAAAGTTCTAACAGGAAGTGTTGGTGACTTTTGGGTTGTATCTGCAGAGAACTGTGTTGTTACAAGTGCTCGTGGTGAAGGGCAATAGGCTGCTTGGCAGGGAGCTGCCCCTGCTCCTAGAAACTGGTTGAGGAGCTGCCCTGGGCCCCAGCATGTTCTTTGCTGACGATTGAGGCTGAAAACCAGAGATGATATCAAGGGATTGTGCAGTATTACCAGTCAATAGAAGGGTCCCTCGGAGGGCCTGGCTGTCTTGCAGCTACTCTCAACAATAGCACTGCTGAACCAGAGACGTAGAGCACCTCCCCACACATGGTGTTCACTGATGCCGTGTTGGTTTTTAGGGAGGTCATGCAAAGTACTCTACGCTGGAAAGCATGTAAAGGCCAGAACATTCTGAACTGGAGCCAAAGGAGTTCATGGAATAAAAATGCAGTTTCCCTTACTGAAATAGTGAAACCCTGCAGGATTCTTTACTGCCATCTGGTTGCTGAGAACACACGGTGTAGCTAAAGTTACACACCATGCTGTTGTCAGAAAATATAAGAATGGGCAAGCACTGTTAAAAAATTAACAATTTCCTGGTTTTCCATGTGAGGCACGCTTAAGAACAAGATAATATCATATGCCCAATTAACAATGGTGTCATTTATAGAAAGATTTAGGGTTTATTTTCCTGTTGTAATAGTGGCAACATTGCAGATGGATTGAAGTGGGGGGAAAAATGGAGAAAGCCTATGCTCCTCATTTTTAGCAGTGGTAGTTGAGTTTCACTGTAGCTTGTTGCTGTGTTCCACACTGCACTATGTTTGTTCATGTATTCCACTCACTGGAGGGAAGCAGCCGTGCTGCCATATGAGTCAAATCCATCCACAGTAGGCTGTGTGAGGTTGAAACAAACACGCCTTAAATTGGTTCTGACAATGTTTGGCATAGCAAAAGGATAAAACTATAATTTGTCCTATCTCATCCTGATTTCTGATTTGCTTTATGGAAATAACTGGATTAATAAGAAAAAAAAATCCCCATGCTCATGTTTGTAATCCCTACTGGTAGTGCAATACTCAGAACTGAATTAACTATCTCTCTTTTAGTACATGGCAAAGGCTTCACGGATGAACTCACGAGGACTTGGGACATGCTCGTTTTGGAGTTGTTCTTCTTGGAAGTGAGGATTTACTGACTGCATATCAAGCGCTTGTTTAACTGCCAGATAAACAAAAGCTGAAGTAAGGCTGTGCTATCAACAATTCCAGAAAGATTCCCCCCACTCTGAGATTAATTTGTCAACCAGTTACCTTGTTAGATCTCCTCGGAATTACTAGTTCTAGGTTTTTTTGGTGCAGTTCTCATTTGCATGAGACAAAGCATACACTCAAGCGATTTTCATTTCTTACACAACACACTTATGTAAGACCCACGGGTTTGTCTCAGCTCACGCACTCATTGTCTGCTTCTGTGCCATGAAGCAGCTTGATTTTGAGTTGTGATTTAGCTTGGTTTGTGCCGTGTCTGACTGGCAATTTCCCCAGGGTCCAGGGAACAATTATGGCTCACTCCATGAGCTTTGCTAGACTTTTGCCAGCTTCAAGCCATTTCAAGGCTGCTTTGAGAGGATGAGAAGGAAGACAGATGCCTTACTAGAGAGGGAAGGGAGGAAAATCCACATTAGTTGAATATTAACAGAATTTTAAGCAGTTCCTTTAGTTGTAAAAGCCTTGCCACCCCTCATTTCCTGCACATGCTCACAGCCCTCAGTATTGCAGGAATGTACATCTTGCACCCATTAACAGTGCAGCTCCCTGTAGAGACAGGGAAAAGAGTGTGGGAGCAGTTTGGAGTCCTGACATCCGTTATCCCTTCTGCCAAACTGCTGCAGTATGGCAACCAGATGGAAGTTCTGCCATTTATTCCAAAGAATGAACCACCCTTTGAGTAAAGCTTTTTCATTAAGGACAGAATCTTAGAACCTCAGGCACAGCTCTCCCACTGGATTTGTTTCTGTATTTTTTTAACTGCATTTTTTTAAATTGAAGACAGTGTATAATGGAGAGTTTATTTAGTTAGAATTTGTTTAAAATAAAATGATTTAATCTTGTAAAAGGTGAAGGAAGGGAAGAAGCAAAGTGTATGCAGCAGATGGTGAAGAGTAGACTCAAAGCATCATTTTTTGTTAAAGCTACTGATGTTTACATTTATTTTTAGCCATATACTTTCAGCTTTTCTCCTCTGTTTCACATGTTAGCACAGGTGAAAATATTTAATTAGTGTTTACATATTATAGTTGCCTCAGTTTCAAATGTGGTTAAACACTTGAGATGTTTCATTCAAAACTGCATTATGATGTAAAGTGTATACAGCAGTAAACTGCAGGCACATCTTTGGTCATCTGAATACTTTGCCCTTCTTTTCTGTGTGATTCTGATAAATGAACGTGCAAAGGCAAGGAAAAGTGCATGCAAGTTTGAACACTTCTCCTCAGATGATTGTCTTTAGAAATTTAGTGTCTAGAAACCATATAACATTTAAAGTCATGTGAATTTAATCCAGGTGATGATTGTCTGCTGTTGAAAGTGTTGTTTTTTTTTTAATTAAAAAAAAAAACAAAAAAAACGTTGGGTAAAGGTATTAGCCTGAAGGTTATTTGCAGATAGATTCCATATTCAGCCTTGCATATTTGCAAAACTTTGCCAGCAATGCACTGTGAGTCATTTCATCCACATCTAAATTTGGGCAAACCATTTGCTTAGGTATTTTATGCCATCTGTGAATGTTCATCTGCAGTTTATATGCCAGATGTGTGCTGGCAGCATACATGCTACCAAAAACGAGAATCCAGGATTGTAATATTAAGCTGAATGTTGCACATGGATAAAAAAAATCTTTGTAGGCTGTGGTTAGTTTGCCATATGAATTCATTAAATTCACGTATAAAGAACAAAAAGTATGCCTTGCCATCTACAGTTTAAATGTATGTTTGAAGAAACCCTTTTTACAGGTGTGTGAGCAACGGCAAATGGGAGGTCATCATTCCACTCATCTGCCGTAGTGTCATGAAGC
>PPHD01020158.1:0-13774 GCA_002909625.1 Bambusicola thoracicus
CCCTCAGCCTCCAGGGCTCATCAGAGCTGGTTGCACATCTCACTCTTTCCCCCTCAAAGCCCAAACTACCTGAGTACTATAAACGGCATTCATTTGCCTGGATGTGAAAAATAAACTGACATGTTTAGGTTTTTTTTCTTTGAAAAGTTGAAAGTTTTTATTACTTCATTTCTAAAAGCTTTATGTAGTTCTTACCACCTTAAAGAACATTTCTGATTGCACTAAATCCATGTAACCAAAACTCTTTTCAATATGATCCTATTTTCTTGACTTAAATTCACAAACTCAGATTGTTGTGACATTCTCTGATCCCTAGAGGATCAAGCTTCACCTTACTTGGTAACATGCATTAGCAGCAACCCAGAAAGCTAGAAGCACACTTCTCCCTTTTTACCGCCGTGTGATTGCATTTTACTTTTCAGAGTTCAAGACTCAGTGAAACACCACAATTCACAGAAAAGAATGATTTCTTCAAGACCACTAATTTCAATTCCACAGTTGAACACTTCTGATGATTCATATAGAGACAGATGTTGCCATTCCTACCTGCCTCCCATCATCTCACCAATAAATACACATACACCCAAACCGTTTCTATCACAAATTCTCCTGAAGAGGCATGCACAGTAGGCATACACACAGCACATGCCTTTCCACCTCCTAAGCTAACTTCAGGACACACAATTCAATTTCAAATATTTATTCTAGGTAAATTACTTACAAATCAAAGTCTGTTTGCCCAATTCATTTTAATGCCTTCGGTCTTTTCCTTTAAATTCCATAACATCAGTTAAATACTTTTCACAGAAAAGGAGAAAGACTGATAGATATATTTCCTTAAGAAGCTGTATTTCTAAGATTTTGTTTCAGTGTTAAAATACTGCTTTAATACTGAACACTAAGAATGACCTGTCTGCGTGAGTTTTATGAAATAGCATGATTATTCTTAAACTACACTTTTTACACACAGTGAATGGGGCAGCAAAAGGTTCTGTCCCAAGCAAAGAAAAACCAAAACCTGCCAAAGTGTCTCACAAAAGCACTGTATGTCTCTGACTACCTAACAGTCTGATGAGTTAGGAAATCAGTTAGGATGACCGTGTGCCAGAATAAAGTTTGTCTTTGAGGTTAAGAAGCTAGACAATACTTATTTTGAGCGTGTTGCACTTAAGCTTAAAATTATTAATTGGTTCAGAGAGAACAACTAGATAAGCATGTTGCACACAGAAGTTTCACGGATTAGTATTTAATCATTAATCGTTGTGTTTTTTTTGCAGAAGGAAAAAGCTCCAGGAGATGGAAAGGTTCCCACCCAGGAGAAGGCAAAAGCTGTACAGGGTGCTTGAGTGAAAACTGGCTCAGAAGCTGCAGAAACCAACTCCCTGCTCAAGTGCTGCTGTTATCTATCCATGATCTGGATAACTTTTTGGACAGCAGTTTTGTTGACACAGACCTCTTAACACCACATGTGCTTCTCATCCTTTCCTTCCTTTTTTCCTCCTGACAAATACAATTATTTTTTTCTCCTAAAAGAGCAGATTTAAAAAAAAAAAAAAAAAAAAAAAAACACATGACCAATTCTATTTGAAATGTATCTTTCATTTTTCATGTGCATGGTGATACATAACCATTAACTTAAGTAAAGACTTGTTTGGTGTGCAAATGACTACAACAATAAAACACTTAGAAAAACATATCAACTGTGTTTTCAGTAAGACTGAAAATATGTTTGATAAATAATTCATTGATACCTACTGTGCATAATAATCACTCTTTTTAAGGCAGCATTTCTTAGAAAAAAATCATCAACCAACAAGTTGTCTGTAAGTGTGATGTGAGGCCTTTCACATGGAAAAAATCATAAATAAGTGATCTGCGCTTATTACAAATCAAGCTACTTAAAAACCATGGGTTTGTTGCTGTCTTTTTCTTTTCCCTGAACATTTACTCCAGATTCTAGTTAAACACATACATGTATGTCTTGAAAAGCCTTCTCTCTTTGTATGTCCCTCATAGCTGCAAACCTGCACCATCCTCCTGTACAATCCTGACATTCAAGGAGAATGTCATTGTTGTTCAGGGCTTGCTGAACTGCTTGGGCTTCCTGAGAAAGGCAGTACTTTGGTATTTGCTGTGATTATAGGATGGAATTTTCTCTGAAGATCAAGAAATCAGAACACCAGAGAGAAAAAAAAAAAATCAGCTCTGGAGGATAAATGTCTCTGGTCATGAGTATCAGCTAATCACATCTGAGGAAGTACTGGACCCGAATATACAGCTCTTCAGGGGAGAAGAAGAAAAAATGAAATATCTTTCAGTGCTTTCATTGTATGCAGTGCATAAAGATTTCAGGTGTCAATTAGTTCAAGAAAGTAAACAATACTTGAAAGTGCAGTTTCAGCTGTTACATGGCACTGTATGTACCATGAGGGTAACAGCCATACCAACATACTCCACCAATGGCTCCTGACTATTTTTATGCAGATCACTCTTTGAGCGGCTGATTGCCCACATCACATTGTATTCTTCTTTTTCTTATTATTTATCACTAAAGCAAGAGTCCTAGAAAAAAATCAGTTTGTTTTATCCTGTATGAGATGAACTGAAATCAGCTGATTTTATTTTCTTCAGTAGTATTGATTTAGAATTTAAACACTCTCGGAAGAGGTACATATATAGTGAGAGCTTTTACAGAACATACATATATCTTTCATACACTCCAAAGGTACACCCCAGAGCAGGCTGAAATCAATTGTTTTTTCAGCTGAATTACTGGGATTTGAACTCATCCAAAATTCATCCAGAGCCAGCATGAGGTTTTTAATACACCTCAGCATTTGTAAGTCTCACAGGGGCAGCTGGGACCAGATATGACAGTGCAGTGATGCTGGTGACACAGCTCACTGACAGGCATGGGGAGAAGCTCTGCGTGAGCCAGAAGGGTCCAGTGCACATGCAGAGATGGAAACTGGGCTGTTCAGAAAACACATACTGGGACAGGATATAAAGAATAAAGTGTCACAGAAGGCCACAAATGGGAGGTTTTGCTTTCAGCATTTTACTGACATGCAATTATTGTATTATGTACCTGCATGTATTATGCAGTTTACATGAGGTATGCACTGCTACTGGATCTTACGTTAAATGGCTTAAATCAACCTCTCCCAAAGGCCTTTACAATGAATTAATAGACCCATTTTTTTTAAGAGACCTTTCAACAACGGTGAAAAATCTGGGAATTCTCATTATCCTCCACATTAGCACTTCAAGAACGGGAGCACAGCAGTACAACGCATGAACAATTAGTCACAGAATCGGGCTGAACCAGCCCAGAAACCACTGACAGTCAAGCGGCCATGTGATTCTGCCTCCTAAACAGTTATCCCTGTCATCCAAACAAGTAAATCAAAGGGAGCACATTTGTCTACTCAATTAATCCTACTCTTAGCATTTCTCAGGTCCTACAAAAGACAAGAAATTATTGCAATTGCACAGTTTTAATAGCCAAAGTTTCTGAAATATGCACAACTATGTGAAGCCTTCTGTCTGTCTCATGAGTGTAATACAACTCCATAAAACTAAATACAGCTCTAATACCAGTACAGTGTAGTTAAATGATGATGACAGCCCTTAGCTTTCCAACTCACAAGTGGATTCTTAAACATACATAATTTTCTAACACGACAGAGAACATATTTGGTATGACTGAGTAGCAATCTATTCAGTAGAGCAGAGGAGATAAGGATTGCTTTGGAAGTATTTCGGAGATCCCAGGCATTGCTAAGAACTCGATAGCCTTAAAAACTGAAATTAATTTACATACTTCTTAACTGTAAATTCACTCAAATGGTATGAACAAATGTTAGGGGATGCTACAGTTATTTTAGAAGGAGAAATAAAGGAGCACAGGTATTTGACTGAAATACACAGAACTGAAAATAGCTAAGAAGAAATCCTGTCCACATGTTTTCCACACTGGCCTGATGGACTGTGGTTCTAAACAAGAAGGAAAGAAACCTTTGAAAAAGACTGACTAAACCGCAAGGACAAAAACTGTCAAGCCTGCGGCTATAGAAAACAGCTGACATAGAAGTGACAAGCTGACTAAAAAGGTGCTGAGAAGTGAAGAGGGTAAAATCACAAATATTTGGGCATTTTGCCAAATTCAGGGAAAAGACTTTCTACATGTACACAATTTGTAACTCTCACTCTGTGTGTGGATGAGCTACTTTAAATGAATGTGCAAGTTTGTTCTACACAATTTTGTACTATTTGGTAAGAAAAACCACCTCATTATTGTAATTGTAGTAATATTTATAGGTAATATCGCTTTATGCTGTTTATTTTGCACATTCTTTGGTCATCAGCACTTCAGCTAAAATTTTGGTCTTGCCTTCTACGCATACATTTAGGTCTATTTTTACTATTTTTTTTTTTTTTAAACCAGGATTCCCAGCCATACTAAGGTCCATTCTTCAATTGCATGACCAAGCATTACTCGTGCTTTATTCAGTGCACCAACACTAAGATTCAAATGGAGGTTTCAAAGAAGAAAAGAATTTCTGTGCAGTGAAGTGTCTGGAATAGGATCAGCTGCAAATTCAGTTTTTGCCCATCTCATAGAAATCATCTGTGATGCTGAGCAAGACAAATTGCTAAAAACAGCAAGGAGAAAAATGAATGAAGCTTGCACAGATAATTTAGAAATTCCCATTAATCAAATTTTTAAAAAATATTTTTAAACTAAGCTTCAAGAGATATTTAGTAACTACTTATGAAACAAACTGGATTTTTTAATTATTAAATATTTATATTGGAAGATTTTTACACCAAAAAGACAACTAGTGAGTTTAAACAGTCAGGAGTAAAATTATATCTGAAGAGCAAAGAATACTTTCATGCCAGCATCAATTAACAATGGCAGCAAATCCCAGTAATCACTTTAATGAGATCAGTTGAGCTGAAAGGACTAGTGTGGCCACTTATGAGCCTTCTGAAAACATCTTCAAAGTTCAGCCATACTCCTAGAATCACCTGTGCATATAATATACTCTTGCTTTTCCAGCCTACCTGATTTAAGTGTGACTTGCAATCTTGCCCATGCTTACCCAGTCACCCATTGTGCAAGAATTATAGAGCCATTTTTTAGAAGATACCAAAGTGATTAACAGTCACTTCAAGCTAATACGTTGCAGCCTGGTAAATAATGATTCAATACAGGGATGGGGGCATGCAAACATGCAAAAAGCAAGAACTATCAAATGCTGGAACAAAATGTCAGAAAGGCTACGGAAACTCTATATACTTGAAGATAGTCATGATTCTATGACTTTGGTCAGCCAAGCTCTGACTATCTCCATGGATATAGAATAGAGAGGGTTGGAAGGGAACTTAAAGATCTAGTCCAAAATTGTGAGAACCTGCTAATTGGTACTAACTTTGAGCATGACCCTCTAAGGTCCTTTCCAACTTAAATTATCCTATAATAATATCCTATAAGTACATTACTCTCAAAATATTGCTAATGTGAATTCTGGTTTTCTTTCCAATAAGTATTTGCTGCACCTGTGGCATTTACTTTTACATGACAAAGGGTCAGGGGAACATTTTTGTTTTGGGACAGAGAAAGAAGGCAGTAGAGATTGAGGATCCAGGCAGAAGTGTTACCTATATAGCACTATCAGGTACATGTGTACAGTTTTCTAGCTCTAAGATTTTGATTATACGTGAACAGTTCTAACATTAAGTTACAGTTTGTTGTGTAATGCTTTGCTTTACTGCTACTATTGCTCTAACTGTGAAGAGTTTCAACATTTTCTTTTGTTCTAAAGAGGGCTTTGCACATAACACATTTTTCTGATGTAGCAATTGCTGTCCAAGAAACAGAAAGCAGGAAGGACCCATTTAAGCATGACATTTCTTTTATCCCTTCAGTTTGTTTTTGAAGTTTTGAAAAACAAAGCAAAGCAGATGGCCCTGTCCACGATAGCAGGGAGACAGAAACAACAATGTAAGACTTCATTTTAGCTATAACCAAAAAGAGAAATGGCACCATTAACCAGCTTCCAGACAGTGAGAACAACCTTTTTATCCCCAGAGAGTGTACAGAACAGGCTGCGATAACAAACTGACCATCACACGGGGGATATGTAACTCGTAGGGTACCTCCATCTCACATTAGATCCACAGGGCTTTGTATTATCACTTCAGCACCTCATGCAGACCACAGGCTAAGCAGACTGCTCAGTTCCTCCCCACTCAGTCAGCAGAAGCTATGTAACAAGCGGCCCTCTCCTCCTGGTGCATGCAGGAGAAACAGAGAGTCAAGTGCCTCCTGAGGACCACAGCCATGCTGCCTCCTCTGTCCCCATTGCTCCCTTGTCTAGCGCTCTCCTTTTTCACTGCTGTCAGCTGCACTTGTATCACCGATAGAATATGAACCTGAAAGAATTCCTCTGCACTATAATAAGACCTCAAAATACCAATTAAGAGGAATACAAAACACTGTGAATAAGAAGGAAAGAAAATACTTCATAAAAGTATCAGTAAAAGGATAAGAGGAGATAATAGCATTGCCTGAAATAAAAAGGTAATTATGATACAAAACAAAATTAGTTTTGTTATTTTCACCAATATCTTTGGAGATAAAAGATCTGTAATATATACCAAGCCTTGCAAAGGATTTAAGGTTCAATTCTTACTGTATTCCTGGGATACAAGTATCTTGCTGAAAATCTCAGATCCAAAATGCACAGAAAGAAACATTTCATCAGGGAAATGAATTTTTTTTTTTTTTTGGTCATTTTTTCAGTAGCTTGAGAAACAAGTTAGACTCTCATCTCTGCTTTCTGAAGTGATGGTGCTTACAATAACTGCTCAAATGTCATGGATAAATCATGCTGCTGGACCTCAGCACCATCTCAGATGCATTACTTAATTGATGTTATCAAGAGGATTATTTTCTCTTAACATCACAAAGAGAAAATAATAGAGGAAACGTATTTTAAAGCCAGTTGATGCTTGAAGCTAAAAAGATGATCCGACCCTGCCAGCAATTTCATTTAAACCCTGACAGTATATCTTTAGCTATGCATATACAAATAATAATGAAAAAACCCTTCTGTTTCCAAATCCCACCCATTACAGACTTGCCTGGGTTTAGGGATTTTGTTTGCTGGTTTGATTTTAACACTAAACATGTATTATACCTACTGTCAGATTACTTTAATATATAAGGAACTTTTCATATAAAAAGCATCTATAAAACAGTACAAATACCATAGAAATCACAATTACACAATTTGATGATGCAATTCTTAGACAGTGGCTTTTTTGTTTTTGTTTTTAAATTCCAAAACATCACAACTCAGAAAGAAGCTGATTTTTTTTCTGATTAACTGTACAGATTCTAAGTAAGAATACACGATTACCATACACAAAAACTTAATGTCTGCTACACAGTCATTACAGGAGAGTTCTGACTGCGCACTGTCACTGCACAAACATTCCTGAGCATCCACAAGAACTTCACCAACATTTTTAATCAAAGAGTTAAGGACAACAATGTGTCACTGAGAGAATAACTCTGCTCCTCCAGGAAGCTGGCCAGTGGACATAATGGGAGAATAAAAGGATTGTTTTGACCTCCTCAGAATCAAACAGTGTTTTACCAATCCAAAAATCCTTACAGTCTGCACGTTTCAAAACATACAGAAGTGACATCTGTTATGCACTGTTTGTGTTCGAAGTGAACATTTCATTTTTAAAAATATTTTTAATAATATTGAGAAAATAATTCCCCCAAATTATTTCATTTTTATTTGAACAAAATGGAAGTCACACACACCAAATCGTTAGCTCCAATTCTTTCATTTAGCAGGCACTCATGTTTTCACTTACTAAATGGAAGATGCTTCCCCTCCTCTTTCTCTCAATAAGAATTGCAATAGATTCCATTTGAGAAGGGAAATTATGTCCTTAGAATGAAAGCTGCCACTCAAATTACCACCAACCATTCAAGTGTACATAAATCATCACCTGAAGTAATCTCTGTAATTTTGTATATGTACCCATTACTAAATTTCAAAAAAATTCTGCTTGTGAATAGAACTGTAACTTCTCATCCAAGTGCAAGAAATGACTTATTTCATGATCCAGGCCACTGAAAAGGTTTTCAGTCAGCACCATAATCAATGAAGTAAATTACACAAATCTTGTAGCTGCCCAACAGATCCATCAGTGTCCAGCTCAGTGTTTAGATGAATGTTGGTATAGGGCAGGCTGTCAAACGTTCTTCAAAAAGGAGCCATCCTTTCAATAGTTTTGGCTCCAAATCAAAATTAGTATTTCATTTACTATATGCAGTATCAAAACACAAATCTAGGAGATATTAATATCTATTAAACAATGGGGTACTTATTCTGTAAATCATGACAAACACTACATATACTATTTTAGAACACACAGAAGAAATGATCAGCCCTGCATTATATTTTCTCTCTTCTTTCACTTTCCCCTCCTACATTCTATTCTCTCTCAGGAGAAAAACCTGAAGCAAAAATAAGCAGGACATAAGATAGGTATTCATGCAGAAGGCATACGTGCATCTCAATTCCATACAGCACCTCACCAAAAAACCAATGCATGGCTTAAATGAAATATGAGTTAACAATCTTTAGAAGGAAGAGCAGAAAAAAAAGCAACTGTCATAACTTTGAATGCAATATCTACATTTTTCTTCCCCGCTTTCAGCACCTGACTTGTTGAGTACCAGTAGCTATAGCAACTTGCTCAGCGTGCCAGGACTCCAGCATCCAGCATTGTTCAGAGCCTCTTCATCTGCCTAAGGTAGTGCAAAGCCACCAAACCTACCTGTGTTCACAAAATACAACTGGCTTCCAAATGGTCCCTCCTGTGTTTCTCAGCATGTGTTGGAGGAGTCATCTTGTTTATAATCTCCTCTCAAACTTCCTCCCTTCTCTCCCCGCTAATTATAGAAGAAAACCTCTCCCTTTGCTGGTTGTAGGACAACTTTAGGCAACTACACAGACATGAAATAAGAAACATTCAGGCCCAAATATTTCAACCTTAAAATAGCTATATTAGAGTCCCAAAATATTGCAAAAGAACAACACTGGTAAGCTGATGTCAAAAGAGAACAAAAAGCGGCAGTTGTCACATAGATGCAGTAGATTACTACTGCAAAAAACAGACAAATATTTTTTTACCTATAAAGCCTTAATGTTCACATTAGGTAGACTTCCATCTTTGCCATAACAAAATAACCACATCAGCATGGAGATCAGCTTCACAGGCATGAAACGTGCTGAAATACAAATGCTGTTTAAGACCGGATTTTCAAAAGTGGTTTTAATGTCAAGCATCAGAAATTGGGCACTTCACCAACTAACCATTCAAAAAAAAAAAAAAAAAAAAATCAAGCTGGAAATAAAAGAGATAATTTTTTTTAGTATTTGACAACTCTTCATTTTAATGGAATTTTTGTTTTGAAATTACCTCACAAAGAACCACGAAAATTCTTTAAGTAACCATTACCGTGCTTTTGCAAATGCAAGCAGAGAAAGCAAAGCTACCTGATCAGATAGTGGTGGCTCAATGTGTTCATTAGCATCCAGTTTCCTCTTACTATATACGACAAATGAAACAGTAAAACTTTGCTGTGTTTGAAATGAGAGAGCGTTGTGCTAACCTGCTTTATATCACCTTTTCCCAAGGTAACGCACTGTGAATCAAATGATGCTTTCCCTTGTTTCACCATTTGATCACATTCCTGCACCTCAGCAACCTGACCACGTATCAGACCCCAGATAAGCATGATGTAGGTCTGAGGGGAAACAACGACGGAGTCTGCAGTAATCTTTCTCCACAGACAGTGCATAACCATATTCCCCTTCCATCTGTTAACCACCCTGGATATTATATTTGATACCAGAAATGTAAGGTTTGAATGAGTCTTAATTTAGGATCTGATCTTTTTTCGTAGATGTAGAGTACATGCATTATATGAAATACGATCTCAGGATCTTTTTTTTTACCCGCTCGTGCTTCCAAGCAGAAACTCTTTTTGTCCCTAAAAGGAAATCACAAAAAATAAAGTTGATGTTTGCTTTGGGTAACTTACAAAAATTAAAAAGGGCAAACCCAGAGACTCTCAAAGCCAGCTCTTTAAGTGATGAGGGTGACACCTTCAGAGCCATAATGTCACAGAAAAAAAATGTAGCCAGTGAAGAAGATATTGTGAAACAGAATCCTTGCTTCTTACAGAACGAAAGCTTTGTATGGGTGACACAGGTAACACTGTAACATTTCAGTTTTGCAAGTAGCCTCATCTGGCACAGATGAATTGATGCAAAAAGTGTCCTTTTGACGCTTAGCTACTCATTTCTCAGCTCCTCACTTCACACTCTCCTTTAAGGAAGTGCTCTAACCATTGCAAAATGATCCCTTCAGGGAACTGATGGATTGAAAACAAACTGATCAGGGAAGGAATAAAGACAGTTCAAACCATAGCAGAGTCTCATCCGGTTCCATTCCACAGACTGCACAAGTGGATAGAAGGGAAGGAAAAGTTTCCTCCAGTGGCAGGATTATATTACCTTTAAGTGCTTGTGGAACTATAACATATACTTAACATTTCAAATAGTTTGAATAGGTGTCTTTTGCAAATTATAATAAGCCTTAAAATGTCACCAAGTATAACTATCATCGTGTCTGCTGTAGGTACGCCATTCTGTTGGCAAAACAGTTTATATGCTGTATCTAGAGAAAGAGATTTTGCTAGCTCACAAATAAAATAAAGCAGTTTCAGTAAAACCATGCTCATGTACATTTCAAATATATTTCTGCATGGCACTGATTTCCTCATTTATTTAAATAACGGACTTGGCTAATATTTCTGAACTGGCAAAATTCCTAATGTGACAAGAATTTCTGATACAAGACAAGACTACCCCCTTGTAGTAGCCTGTATTTCAAAGCATACGAATAGCCCTAAGTATGTGTGTGCAAAGCTCTGCCTATCTCAGCACAGGGCGAGGGGTGAGGTCTCAACAGTGGCTTCTCTGTCATGTACTTGAGATAGATAGTTCCAAATCAGTCTAACCAGTGAAATGTAGTAGGGAGATCAGTGTACAATAGCTATAGGTTGCTGGATTTATATTTGTAAACCAAATTTATATTCCAGTAGGCAAGTGACCGATGCCCTGTTCTACTAGGAACTTTGCAAACCCTGTATGGGAGAGAATTTTCTCCTGTACATCTTATGTAAAAAGAGCATGAGAAAACAAAACAGACTGAATATTTTAAAGTAAAATAACTTCGCCAAGATCACGTGAAAGAACGGCTGCCAGACCCGAAATTTCTTTCACTTGTGACATGGTTAAATCTAACCATGTCACCTCTAAAAAGAACATCAGTGGGTTTCGAATTTTATATTTAAATATTAATTTCTACAATGTAGTTATCAATATAAAGACTCTAATATAGCCTTTGTAAAAGAATGAGAGCTTTCAGGGGTACTCAAAATCAAAACTTGAACATCTACATGAATGAAAGAACTGGACGCACAGCATCACCCTGGCACACACACATCGACATAGCTTGTACCTTCAGTGTGCGGAGGACTACTGCAGAGAATGGCCAAACTAGGGGTGTAAGAACCATCTTTGTGAACAAACAGGAGTGGCACTGGTATGGGCAACTGGCCCAGTAAGTTTGCAGTGAGCATAAGCCAGTCAGCATCTTAGGCACAAAGCCAAGGTTACTGGATCAAGTCTCCTCATGATGAGCGAGACACAACAATAGTTTTCAGGGCTGAGAATGTTATCCCTGTGTCTCCTATGACTTCTTTTAATAAATTTGGGAAGCCTTAAACAAAAATTTTGTTTTTATCACTATATATCTTACATGGAAATCAGGTGAGGTGGGTTAAAAAATATCAGTATAACATTCTTTAAAAGGAAGATGACGACCCAAAAGAAGGACACATGTAGGCTGCCCTGATCAGAACTGAATATCTTCTGTTCTATTCCAGATCTCTGTTGCAGCAATTTTCACTGCTGTAAACAGCTGTTTCATAAAGAGACTAAAAGAAGCTACATCGGTCAGTCAGTTGCTAAAATCTCTTATTTTGATCCAATACATGCTGACAAGATACAGGAGACATCTATGTACAATCGGAGCAAGCAACTACCCCAGTTGCTTGACATTCCCTACCTTTTCCATTTCTTTATTTTCTGCCCATTTTACTAGAAAACAACATGGACTTATTCTACACTTGTAAGAAACCTCTCAGTTTAGATTTCACGAAGACTAAAAGCTAAACGGAGTTATGTTCCTGTGCCAAAACCAAAAGAATTGCCTACCACTGCATCTCAGCTCTGTGAAATCATTTTAAAATTTAACAGCCCAAGCTGTTAATCACGTTAACTGTAAACCACAAAACCGAATAAAAAGACTATGAGACATTTCACGTTTAAAGCACTGAAGAATAATAAGTTTCCACCTGTGAACATACTAATAATGCTGTTAAGAATATGATGTGCTTGACTCAGTGCCAGAGATTTCTTAAGCCAGTGCAATTTCTTATCTGTCAAGAAGCACTTTTTAGCTACTGAGGAAAAAAAAAAAAAAAAAAAAAAAACCATAAAAAAGCAGAAAGGGAGAAAGATAGAAGAAAAAACACTGCATTAAGACTTGAACAAGATTGTGAAAATCCACTCACTTGACTCATTTACCATCGGGCTACATATATATTGGAAAAAATATAAAAGCCCAACATTGCATCAGGAAATGGATTGTACTGGATGACCTCACAGAACTTTCCCATCTGTGCTATTATTAATATGATGCAGGCGCTGTGAAACAGAGCTGGCAAAGAAATGGGATGTTATCGGAGAGATGATGGATAAGAAGGGAGAAAATAATGCTGATAGAAACAATTACTTGGTATAACAAGCAGGACATACTGTAAAAGCATCATGATGTAATGAGAGGAAGATAAGCTGATGCTCCTAAAAGTCAAATTATTAGATTTGTAGAACTGAAAAAGTAACATCACGGAAGGTTTTCAAGCCGAGCAAATAAATCACATCACATTGAATAATTTATCTTGTGCTCTGCTCAAAAGACATTCTCTAAGCTGATTACACTTTCTCTAGATTTCGTGCTTTAAATTCCTGGTTCCCATCATTTTCTATGAGATTTAGACTGTATGAACTGATTCAAACATTTTGCCATATTAGATACATGAAATTCACACTGGTTTTTAGGTTTCATAAAATTAAAGAACATTTTCTCATCCTTCAAGAGTCAAAAGGTATTTATAGAAGAGTGCACCTCAGGTTTTAGAGTAAGGCATTAACAACACATCCTTCTGATTAGTTTCATTATCTCAGGAAGGACTGTGAAGTCTGGACTTCCATTATTGCATCCAACAGTACCCCTTCTCATTACAGAAAATAGGAAATGTATGAAATTCATGTCTAGAAGAGCTTGAAACCTATTTTGGTGAACATTTGCTTGAATGAAATTTGTGTTTCTCAAATAGATAAAAAAGGGACAAAAACCGCACAACTATATAAGTGGTGAAACGATGTCTGTGTTCTGAAAGGTGTTAGTTGAAAACTCTCCATGAAACATTTGTACACTTTCTTTCCTTGGAAGGGACTGAGAGAATAAGAGGAGGAAAGGGATTAAAAACATAAAAAACAAAGCAGGCAAATCATGCCAGGCAGAAATCAGAGAAAAGTTTATG
>PPHD01020159.1:508-13774 GCA_002909625.1 Bambusicola thoracicus
GCTGTGGGCTGTGCTCGGCTCTCCCCGGGGCTGGAGCCGTCACTGTGGCGGTTTTTAAGGTGCGATGGAGGAAAAGAAAACGATCTGGTTTGTATTTGCATGCATATCTATATGCAGAATGTAACAGTGTTGCATTGGACTCAGAAATGCTAACGTGGCACTCAGCAGGCCCCGCGTTTTAACTGAGAAGGGTTCCTCATTTCTGCATTCTTCTGTGCTCTGCATCAACAGCGCTTCTTCAGTCTTTTTCTTCTGTCTCCAGAACAGTGAGACCTTCACGGCTGTCTTTGGGCTGTATGGCACAATTTGAAACCGATTTCTGCTGCAGCAGTCAAAATAGTGATGGATCTCAGGGTTCATTGATTACTTAGGAGTGCTCAGAAAAGCTGAGACAAGTCTACAAGGGATGCATGTGATCCAAAGCACAGACACCATTGGCAAAACCTTACTGGGCCCTCTACCGTGTTGATGTATGCACACCTGTGTGTTACAGAATGAAGCGTGTAGGGGCACTTCCTCAACCAAACAGCACTGCAACTGCTGCCAAGGTGGGGTTTGAGATAGCTCTGCCATCTCCATGCTGTATTACCATACATAGTATAAAGGCAACCATAGGGTGCTTCATGGAATTGCAGTGAATGAGTGTTTGGGAAATTCCCTATTCCCGTGGCGTTGGGATATCTGTTCTCAGCACTGCTGTTAAGTATTTTACCACTCGGTTTCGTCAGTGTCTGCCAGACTGTCTTGTTTAGATGGAGATGTCTTATGCTGACTGAGCTCATCCTGCAGGAATCTGTATCTCTGGGTTGAATGAGTTCTTGTAGAGCAGAAGTGCTGTTATGTACTGAGCCAAGAGGGCCCTCCCAGGTCCCTTCAGTTTAGGTTTGGGTTCTGTTGCATTTAGTCTCATACATAACCATGGGGTTCCCCACTTGCATGAGGCTCCAAACGGAGGAGCACTTTTCCAGTGCTGATTAATACTTGGCGTTCAACTACCAAGACAAAACAGTGCTGTAAGCGTTCTGTACCCCTCATTGGAGTTTTGCATATTAGCCTCGGCCAGACAGAGCCTCCCGTAGCGGTAAGCCTGCACACCCCTCAGCTCTGTGTGGTGCAGAGCACACTGCCCAGCCTGGCACCCCGCCTGCCACGCTCCATCATGCTGGGACCAGCGCTGCCCGAGCGGCGGTAACGGCGGTGCAATCTGTCTGTAATCTGTTCCAGAGGCTTTCAAAGCACAGCATAACTGAAACAGTGAGGGGCCTTGTTTGGTTGATGCCCCGACCTGAGGTGTGCCGGAATCAGAACATTAATCTCAAGATCTTCCTCAAGCACATTTCTTACTGGGGGTTGGGACTGAATTCAGGATGCAAAATGTGCTCTTCCCAGATTCTTCCCTGACCTTTTGCCCTACCCCTTCCCTTTGCAGTTCTGTGTTCACCGCTTTCTCCTGTCATCCTATCAACCTTAACAGCCTTTAAGTAGTCTGCAGGCTCTGGGCAGGGGTTACAGTATTGTTCCTTCTGCCTCTGCAGGCTGCTCTTGGAAGGAAAGATGAGAATGTATTGAAATGATTTGCTCCTCTGTAGTTCATAGAGACCCTATGTATCCCCTCCTGACAGTAGGCATCAGAAACAGAACAGTATCAGTGCTCAAAATGAGCTGCCAGTAGGAAGATCAGTGTCCCTGCTAAACTGCCCTGTTGCTATTTTTTCTTGTCGAGGGGAATTCCATTCATTCTCTTTCAGAAGAGCCTGTTAAACACAGCCTGCACCAAACTCTCAGCAACTGTCTGTTAATAGTTTTGGATTTCAGCTCTGTGGCCTCTGACTGTATGTTCCTTTAATATGCTCACAGCTCCTCTGGGAGGACTAAGCCAGGAATAACCAACACTTTCTGAAGCCAGGCCTCCTGCTTTGAGACTCTCTGTTTCTTTTTGGGTCACATACATACGCGCTCTCCTCCACAGCTCAGACTTATCTTTTGCAGCGCCCCTGCTGAAATGAGGTGCTATGGGGCATCTGAGAGGAGAGAGCTGCACCCACTGCTTTCCATTTTGCTGGCTAAAGGAGGACAAAGGACTCTTAACATTTCTCCGCAGTCGCCTCTTGGCTTGGCATACTGTTCACTTCAATAATAAAGCGTTTCCTTTCATTCTCAAACAGTCAGGCCCCTGCCAGAGCCATAATTGTTCACAGATGACTCATTTTGGCTGCAGGATCAAAACGAGGGAAAAGTGCTGTTTGCACAGTCTTTGAAACGCACAAGATGGGAAGAGATGTTCACGCTTGATATTTGTACCATATGTTGTTTCTAGATTTTATTACAGAGCCTTTACATTTCAGAAGAGATTCTACTTCTGTCCTGGGGAGGATTTAGAAAGAAAAAGGTAGAGGTTGGGGTGAGAATGGGATTAGCAAAGACCGCTGCAGAGCTTCTGCTGCAGTGGGCAGTCTGGTGGGGCTCTTTCCACTCAGATGCATTTATGAATGCATTGCTTGGGTGCTGCTCAGGTGTGATTTTTATCAAATTCACATTGACCATTTCATTCTTTGGTTTGGAAATCTTGCGTTTTCAGTTGTAGCTGATGTTTGATTTACTTCTCTAATGAAAATAGTGAATGTAGGTAGAACATCTCAAATGAACAACTGTAAGTATTGACCAGTTCTTTGCTCCATTTGATTGTTGGTTCTCTTGTAGAGCTGCTAGAAGGAAAGAGACTTGATAACCCAGTAAAAGAGAGACTACTGGAAGAATAAAGGGTATGGATTCACTAGGAAGAGTTTTTGCTGAGCTTTTTGCCTACAAAAATAAATGTAATGGGCATATTAGTATACTCAAGAATAGGACATGAGCAGAAATTCTTCAGTTCAAATCAGTGCTGCAATAGAAGAGCACTGCATCATCACTGGGAGAGAATACCTGCAGGACTTCCCAGGTGTTGTCTAACATCTCAGTTTGGGGTGCCATCTCTTAGATTATCAACCAAATCTCTGGGAGGTCACCGAGGTTCACATCTCCTGCTGTGTGGGTCTACAGAACTGGGTCAGGGACTGGAGGTGAATGCTGGTGTCACCACTGCTTCATGTTCACAGTATCCATCCCCACTGCAGCACACAGACCCTTTGTCACACGGGTGTTGTTTCAATAGGGTCCTCGCTTTCTGCAGGCTGCTGACAATGAACAACTTCTCCCAGACTTCTCTTTGTGTTGCTACACTTTGACTTCATGCCAGAGGGAAGAACAGGGATTAAAACAATGGTGTTTAAAAATTGATAGAAGGATTTCCAGTTGGCTTTGTAAAGTGGTCTCTAAAAACAATAGACGCATTTTAGTGTTTTAACTTGTTACCGGGGTATGCTTGTAAATGGATGGAGTTTTCTGCCATGTGCTGTCATGCAAGTGTGATAAGGGAGATGGCTAAAGAGCATCCTTGCCAGAAACATTCCTTAAAAGTGGGATCTGGTGCCAGAAAAGTAAAACAAGCAACTACACTTGTAGTACAGTTTGCAAATTATGTGGCAAGGGAAGGAAGAAAATAATCTGTCACGTGGAAAATGAAGCTTGAATTGTGTGTACACACATCAGTGATTTGTTATAGGAATGTAAGATCGCTATCAGGCATTTAAACATGAATTAGAGATAACTAATCTATTAATTAATCAAAAAGTAACTTTTATATAGCATGTGTAAACATTTAATCTTCCATTTCACTCGTCAGCACTGATGCTACATTCCATGTGACGCTATCATGAGATTAAATGCCCCGGGTGTTGATTTGTAGAGCTGTGTGGATCTCACGTGCCCTTGCAGGGGAGGTGAGCTGCGTTCCCCAGGATGTACAAAGGTTTGTGCACTGTTACTGACCTGCCTGTAAAACTCTCCTTCCCACTTTGAGTCGGGACAGACTGTGCTGCCATGCAAAGAAGGCTGACGATGCCCTGCAGCAGCCTGCAGAACTGCCGATGGATTTCCTGCCCTCTCAGCACACCGCATAGGAGAGCCACTCCATCAGAACACACAGCAAATAGCTGACACTTCTAACAACAGATTTGGCATAGGAAGCCAGTGGTGCCAAACCTTCATCACCTCCCCTGCAGCAACACGGCAGCAACGCTGCTGCCCAAGTTCAAAATACAAATACATTTAGGAAATTGCTCCTTTGGTTATGTAAGTTCATCAAAATTAAGAGAGAATACATCGTTTCCCACAGTAATTTACCATTATGTTGTATCTCATAATTGGATTCCTAACCCAGGGGTGATTTTTTTCATTCAGATTTGCTGATAGTAAAGTTGAGAACTTTGAGCATATTCCAGATTTTACCCTAAAAATGTCATTTTTCTCTTTTTACTCATATTTCTTTTTACTAAACATAAGTAAACGTATTTACTTACACTTAAATGTGCTTAAATTTCCGCCTGAAATTACAGTGCAAACATTTGTGACCGCAGGATTTATTTCACGACATTCGATTGGAAGAAAGAAGCTATTAATAAAATAATAATAATGAGGTGCGAGGGAAAAATGTGCCCCGCGATGTGGTGATGCTTTGGTCAGTGTCGGTAAGGTCTGGGGGGAGAAGCCCCGTCGTTGCCTATGAGTGCACAGACGGCAGCTCAGAGCATCGCATCGCAACGCTGATGCGGTTCGTCTCGGAACAGCTCTCGTCCTCCTGCCGTGGGCGGTGTGGGAGCGCCGGGCTGCTGCGGTACGCGGCGCTGCTGAGCAGCCTCTGCGCGGAGCCCGGGGCGGCCGCCGGAGGGGGGGCTCGATGGCTGCAGCCTCTGCAACGAGGAAACGTGTTTGTTTTAGTCTGCCTGACGAGGTGACCCCGCACGCAGCAGCGCTGGCTCGGCTGCGTTCAGGGAGCGAATAAAAGAGCGGCAGTGAATGCGGCTGTGTTGGCTGTAAGCTGAGTTCACGGCAGACCCACGGGTCGGCTCGCAGGGGTCACAACGGAGCGCCGCTTGAATTGTGTCTCGGAGAAGGAAATGAGATCTTTGGAAACGCAGAGCCGAGGTTACTCCGCTAATCATTCAATGAATCATTGTTAACACTTTGTTTTAGTAATGAGCTTTTCTGTGAAGAATAAGCAAACATTAAACAGACATTTCCTCCCGGCAGCTGCAGGCGGAGGGCGCTGTGCTGGGGGCTGTGGCGGAGCTCCCGGCTGTGCGGAGGGCTCCGTTCGGTGCGGGGTTTTGTGCGGCGTTTTTCTTCTTCCCCTGAGGTTTGCTATGGGAGTTTTTGCTATGCAGTGGAGATTGTACACTCGTGTTGGGTTTCTTCCCCCCCGGGTTATTTAAAGCAGCAAGCTGTTCTGAGGCATTGGATGTTTGATTCTGGCAAAAGTTTCTTCTTCAATTTCCTTTAGTCCATGTGTTCAATGACTTAATTAGGTCTGTGGAAATGACGGCACAAATCTTAAGACGGATTTAGACTTCCTACATTTTATTAGAGCAATTACTAGTCAGGTTATAAACCAAACTGTCTGAGTAGGGCATTCTTTGTTGTCAGGAATACATGTAAATAAATCTAGAGTCAATGCAGATTTTGTTTTGGTCTCCCCCAGCTAGCTGGAAGCTGATTTGAAAAGGTTTGTGTTCTTTAGCTCTATTGTTCTACCGGGAAGCAGTCAGGAAGCGTTCAGCTTTGAGGTCAGTCCTGGGCCTTTCCCTGTTCTCTGCCCTAAGGAGCTCCTTGTGCAGAGCAGGAAACATTTCCAATGGGGTTCCCAGGCGCCCTGGCTCTCCCTGTTGTCCCTGAAAGCTGCCTGGGGACCGAGCAGCCCTTCCTGCGTGAGCCCCTTCACGTGTCCTTCATCAGCCACTACTGCACCATGAATAATGTTTGTCAGCCTGCTGTGCTTGGGAGCTGGGACGTTGTGCCAAATTCCCCAAGTCAAGAAGCTGCTGTGTAGGGAAATGCAGTGTTGCGGTGCAGATCTCAGCTGGCTGGCTGGCAGATTTGTTGGGGTTTGGAGGTAAAATTCCCAGGCGGTATTTCTGCTTCTCTTGCTTCTGTCTTCCTGTGAGATACCTGCTCACGTTTCTCAAACATATGATGGCTGTTCCTCAAAATCAGGACATCATGTACTAAAAGCCAAAGACTAGACTTTCCTACTTAACATTTCACGCTTTCATTTGAAATTTCTGTTTTATCTGAATGAAAAAGAGAATCTGTGTATGTTTTAAGTATATTGAAAAGCTGAACGAGTGTTTGCAAAAGCATCAGTGCTCTGTTGGATGGAATATACTGTAGAAAAAAAGACACTATGATACTTAATGCTTATTCATCACATGGGGATTGACACAGGAGAGAAGGAAGCCCGCTCGGTTCTTTGGGCGAGGACAGAGGGGTGGGGGTGCAGGCCCAGCTGTAGCCTTCCCTCATGGCCTCGCTCACATCTCTCAGGGCTCCATCCTCCATTCCTGGGCATGGTGCTTACTGCCTGCAGTGTGGGCCACCGTGGGTGCAGTTCATTAGACTGGGAATGCTTTGGACAGGGACTCATCTCTTGTTTGGTGGGGTACACAGATCCCACAGCCATACAACACTGTTTTCCTTGGGATCCCCAGGCACCGCCAGAGGAAATGCACACATGATGACTGTAAATGGCCTGTATGTAGGGAGTGCTAAAAGCATTTGTGCTCTGATGTCACTTGTACAGCACCTCCTTAACTCTTGTTTAATATTAAATTCATTCTTCCTTTTTCCTTTTTTTACTCATATCATTCAATATCTATACCAGATAAAATAACTTCCCTAATTCCATTTAAATTTCATCACCATACAGACAGCGAGACTGTCCCATAGAGTTGTTACATACAAATTAACGGAGAACCATTAATTCTGTGTTTAAATTGAATGTAAATGTTTCTCATTCTGCTTCCAAATCTGTGAGCCATTTTTTTTGCGAGGCAGTCGAGCTGACGCCATCCACCTAAGGTGGCAAGGACATTAATTTGTCTGTGCAACCTTAAAATAATCATCGTTTCCCATTAAAATACTGGAAAGTAGTATTTTATTTTTATTGTGTATGTGATACTTTCCTTCTGAAGCCTTCCAATGCATCACTGAAGACTTTTTAAGGAACAGAGTTAAACATCAGAAAATGTTACATTGCTTCTTTCCTTCAAAATCAAATCCATTCTGCCAGAGCAGGGAAAAAAGAAAACAGATCTAACTTTTGTGATTTTTAACTCGCTGGCTCCAGCCCTCCTGCTTGGTTAAGTGTGGTTACTTATTTCTCTAATGCATTTCTGAATATTCTCCTGTTTGGAGAGTGTTCCCACTTGGAATCAGTTGACTGTGTAGCCTCTTTAGTTGCTCTTTTTCCTTTCCATTTTTCCTTTTTCTTTTTTCTTCTCCATGGAGGTGGTTCATGGGAGCCGGGAAGCCCCACTCAGACTGCAGCAAGAGAGCTGGCCAGGCAGGGCCCCCAGCAGCGCCCATCGGCCTGGAGGGAAGGTCTTCCTGAAGGCCAAGCTGCTGTGGGGGCGGGACGTGAGCAAGGATGGAGTGGAACAGTTTCAGCACAAACTTTTACAATGCTGCTTGAAAACCAGGTCTGTTCTACTTGGTAGGAGTAGAGCTGAGCTGAAAGTTAAGTTCTCCTTATACAAAGGAAATTGCCTTCCTCTCTGGCTCTGTGTATGAGCTTATATATCCCTGGTAGCCTTGAGGCAATAAGCCTGGAAACCTGCCAGCTCACAGGGTGCTGAGCTGCATACCGCAATGAACTGGAGAGCAAATCCAAACAGGGAAATCCGGAGAGCGACTGGGATCCAGCAAGAACACTTGTATTAATCTTTTGTTTAGAAAGTCTGATGATCCTTAGAGATGACTCCCTTATTCACTGCCCCACACTTCTTCAGAAGTGTGTTTATATGTGACATGGAGAGCAGTGCGGCACTCGAATGTTTGTCAGCTCCGTGTTGATAGATCTGCAGTCCTCTGACCAAATGCTAATTAGAAATCCAGCCAACGTCCACCATTCTCCTCTATGTTGGCCAGTGCAAAGAAACTTCTTTTTTTTTTCTTTATTTTGCTAACTTTTGGAAGCTTCTGTTCAGTTCTTTGTGGAATAAATGTGGGAAATGAGATGAACTAAAGCTGCTCTCATCCAGAAGGTAAATTCAGAGGCCAGTGTACAAATCAGTGTATCCTCATAACTGTTATACATACTTTGGGGCCAGGACTGCAGCCTCGAGAAAGCAATGAAGCCCTTACTTTCAGAAGAAGGGGTTCAGGTTCCTTGCCATGAAGTCTGAGGGAGTTGAGAGGAATGATTGTTTCCCTGTAAAGTCCTTTGGGAAAGCAAGAGGTTTAACGGTAGAGTCTGCACTGGGAATGTGCATTCTGAAATGCAGTCATTATTTTCCCAGCACAAAGCAATAAACAAATGATAAAAAAGCTGAGTGTTCGCCCCCGGGAGGCACATCTTCCAGCAGCCCCACGCAGCCCACAGCCCCGCTGTAGCTGAGCAAACCCTCAGGCAGCAGCCTGCTCCTTTTGATGTCAAAGCAAACAAACCCACGTTTGTGTAGCTCTCCGTCCCAGAACTTATTTTGGTGCTAATTTACAGTTTATTCACATGCTGTTAGTTTTGGTAAAGGAGTGAAATAAATCCAGTGTTAAGAGGGCTTATAAACAGGTTAACAGAGGGAGATGATAGGGGACACAAGGCTGACTGTGGGTGCTCCAGCCTTCCTCTGAATCCCAGTGGTGTAAAGACTGGGTATTTTACTGAGATGTTACACTTCGGTGGGCATTTAATTTCATGGTTAGGTCACTGTTCAGTGCTGGCACCCCAGAATCACCGCTGTGTTTGGCTCCATTTGCTCCTCTTATGGAGAGGTTCAGTAGAGCCCAGCAACTGAGCCCATGGCTCTGCCTCATAGAGGGAACAGCACAACTGGGATGTGTTGCTGTAGAGATAGATTCTAACGTTGTCAGCTTTCCTCCAGAACAGTTAATATATCTCACGTTTGCAAGTGGTAGATTCTGCTCTGCACAAAAGAGCGTTTGTGTCAGGATGTGGCTTTCAGAAAGAAGAAAAAAAAAAGAAGAAAGGAAGAAAAAAAGTAGCGGTGGATTAATTGGAAAGGTCCAGAGCAGTCACATTCCCTCCCAGACGGGTCATTCGTTTTGTTGCCTGCTGCTATGCAGCATCTGAACTTAAAACCTTCACAAACTTTGTTGAAGTGAGAGAGACAGAGGCAAGCTGGCTAAACTTGAACGAAACTCCCAACCGCTTACGCTTTTATTGCAGGGCTGCTTTCTCTTGTCATGGTAGTTTATAGTCCCTCATTAACTCCTCCTGTTTTATGGTCACCTGCATGGATATTTTTGAAGGTACTCGGCTGATTAACAAAAATATCCCTAAATGTGGAACAGATGCGTAAGTCCATGTGAGCGAATGTGCACTGAAAGCGGGGCGACCGTCCTGTATGTCCTGATCATTCCCACCTGCACACCGAGCTGAGGATGGCTGGTCTGCATCCCCCGCATCCCAGGTGCTCGGAGGATGAGCCACAAGGTTCCAATTAGGCAAAACCAACCCAGGTGGACCTCACCCTTTTGGACCATCTGAATTTGGATGAGCTTTTTAAATGGTTTTGTTTCAACTTTCGGTTCCGTCAGTGCCTTTTTTTTGCTCCTGGAAATGAAGAGTTAAAAAATAAAGTAGGTCGGCTCTTTTAAAGATGTTTCTTATGATAAAAGCATAATAGGAAAAAGCTTCTTTTAAGCTACCAGCTCAGTTACTGGGACACCAAAACTCAGAGAGAGACACGAGCGTTTGGCTTCTTGTCTACAACAGATCTGTCACCAAACCTCAGTACTTTCAGATTCTCCCATCACTGTCTTATAGTTGTTCTTGGCCCTACTTATGAACTGAATCAACTGCACAGGATGAGTCTCTGGTCATTTGGGAAATGTTTTTTGTCATTTCTTTACTATTTTTTGTGTTTTCATCTACCCAAATATGAAAAAAACCAACATTCTGGATAACTGGATGAGAGCAGACATGCAGTAAATGGAAGCCTTCTCCTTTTTGCTGTGATGTGTTGTGGGGCTGGGTGACAGCTGGTGCTGGGTGCAAGCAGAGCAGTGTCCCTGTGCAGCATCCCCCTGCAGCATGGGATGGAGCCTCTGCTGTCCAGCTGGAGCTCCCTCCTTGACCTGAACTTGTCATTGCTGCGGTGATTGGCTCATTCCTGCACAGTCTAAAAGCTGTTGAATTCCTTATGTGTGGCCTCAAAACCAGGCATGGACTTCACTAAAGACTGAGGCTTGTTTCCTGTCCTGGAAGGGTCTTTCTCTGCTGATAAATATCATATTTTCCCTACACGATATGTAAATAAGACAACACGGGTTTTATACAATTCTAATGTTTTTCACAACTATATGAGTTTACAGAATGCTGAAAGTAGGGTGGATTGTTGGTGATGGGGAAGGGACACTCCTGAGGAGAACTAGGAGGCTTTTTGTTTCCCACGTGAAGCGCTAACAGGAGATGTCACACCGAGGGAACCAAGGTCGTGTGGTTTCTGCCCCTTGTTACTGGAGGCACAACTCGGTGTAACCCAGGAAAGCCTTCAGACTCCTGCAGAAGCTCCAACTAAGCGGGGAGCCAAGCCTGCCTGGCCCTACCTACAGCTGTACCACAGAGATACGCTTGCACAAATGTCCGGGGAAAGGAACAGAAGTAGGACTCACTACAGAGAGGCATTGTGCAAACGTTGTTTTGCAGTTCACCCCACTCTGATGAGATTTTCCTGCTATCTGCCAACCCGTGAGCAGCGGCAGCACGCTCAGTCCTTGGCCACGGCTCGGGGTTTCTGCAGTGCTCTCTGCTTGTCCTGCGGAGCGCGATCTGTGCCAGCCCACAGAGGAGCTCTGGGGGAGAAATATGGGCAACTCACCTCTCACCTGACCCTTCAAAACTAAATCTGAGTACAGTTTTTGGTCTGGTTATTCTGTTTCCTTTTGTGCTTTTCTTCCGCGGCTTAAAGCGTTAATTCTGCCCAATGCAATGTAATTTTATTGAGCAATATGAGCCGGAGACAGAATCTTCACTGCCATCAGAACCCAAATGGTAAATGGGCTCTTTCTCTAATTCATGGGATGTGCTATAACTCAGTTTGAATGTTGAAAGGAAATGGGCCTCCAGGGGAGTCTGGAGCTCTGTTCATTCAAGTTCTAATTAAAGTTTTCCCCTCTCAAGTTTCACTTTATTTTCCGGGGCTTTTGCTCCACGCTGATTATTAACACGTGTCCCACAGCCCAGAGATCGTTATACCCTTCCCTGCCCCATATTCCATAGCTGCCTCCTGCTGCAGCCCGGCTGCCTGGCACTGCATCCCGGGGCGTGCAGCTGTTGGCAGGCAGAGGCCGCCCGGCTGCTCTCCTGCACCAAGCGTTGCTTTCCTCCAGTGCTGCTCGGTCGGATGCTGCTGTCCAGCGGGGATGATCCAGTCCAGGATTTCTTCCAGCCTTTTCTTCATGTTTCAAGAGCCCAGGCCAACTCTGGCTTCCTATTCCAACTCCAGCACGCTTATCTTTTTGGGGGCAGGAATTGTTAGTACAGTCTATCTCGCTTGCTGCAAGTCCTCCCTCTGCTGAGACATGCACTCTGGTGCCGCGTTCCTTTATTTTTTTTCTGTCTTTTTTTATGTTTTCTTCCTGCTGTTTTTCTTCTTAAATGTGTAAAGTGAGGAGTTCCTCTTCCCCCCTCTCCCTTTCCACTGCACAGAACAACCTCCCGTTGATTACACGCTGGAACTGTTGCTACTTTGCCAGAGGGGAGAGTGAACCTGTGCCTGCATGTGTGTATGTGTAAAATAGACAGAAAAATGTCAATGAACAGCAGGAAAAGTTCTGGGAGACCGTCTTACTACTATCGTCTGCTCCGGAGGTCACGACTTCAGAGACAGCGAAGCAGATCCCGGAGCCGGAACAGGCCGCTTAGTAGGGGTAATTGCAACGAGTTGTGTTTAATTGGCAGTGCAAAGACGTGCTGATGCTTACAGGTAGCTGCGTTGCTGTGCGTGAGAGTGACCCGTGTGAGTGTTACGTGCCTGCTCCCCGTGCAGCGTGTGCTGGGCTTTGCAAAAGGTCATTGCTTGTGCTGCAGGGGTGTGAGGGGAGGGAGAGCTGCTGAATGGAGGAGCTGAGCCGGGCAGCCTGGCTGTAACTCCTGGTGTAACTGTAACTAATCCTATCTCCTCTGTCACCCACCCCTCGGTTATTTCAATGTGTATAATTAAGGTAACCATTTCTTTGTAGCAAACTGAGATGTTTGGAGGCCTAATTGATGGTTATAGATATTTGAATATCCTTGATGAAGAGATGGTATCTGAGTGCCAAGATGAATTGCTGGAACTTGTTCTCCGCGGGCTGACTGTCAACAGGGGTTTCAACATTACGAAGCTGAGTACAGCTTAAGGGCAGAACTTTTAGACAGAGCCTGCAGGTTGTGCTCCCGGGGCACCGGGCAACCTCTGGGCCTTGTATTCCCAAATCACTTTGTGCTTCTAAAGCTCCTGCTCTGAAAGGGCCTATTTGTCCTTATCAGCAGGAGTGAGGCCCGCCGGGTCACGTTTCTGTAGGGCGCACTCACTCACGCAGCCTGTTTATTCTACTCGAGGCAGCCTCTGACCCAGATGCATTCTGAAAAATAAGCGATTCTGGCTCAGTCTTGCAGTGTGAGATGCACGTCTGGTGGTGCTTGAGCCTGTTGGTAAAGCAGTCAAAGGGACAGGTGGCTCTGAGCCGCTCTGCGCTGAGCTGTCTTTGCAGAAAGGAGGGATGAGGGCTGTGTTTGGCCCCAGTGTGACAGTGCTGTCATGTTTATAAAGTCCTGAGCTCAATCAAAACCGTGAATTAACTTTTTAGTTGTCGTTCTTGTGTGAATAAACAGCTACAGCAAGGAGTGCAATGGCAGCACCTCGTGCTCCATCAGGTGTGTGTGCAAACCCAGGCTCGTAACTGTGTCCCTGGGGTTAATGGGGTGTGCCCAGCAGACGGCACAGCAGACCCCAGGAGCGCAAGGTGTAACTGCACAGTGTGCTCTTCCTCCCCTGACTTACGGTCCTTTTTCTGGATGTGGAATCATTACTGGGAAAACAATAGGAAGCTAAATCGGTCCCCGAGCCTCATCCTTTCCTATAAGCAAAACAGTTTTTCTTTCCATGATTTTTTCTTCTGGAGAGCAGTGTTTGTATACCCACAAGTGTGTAGCAGCTCCTTTTCCCCCTT
>PPHD01020160.1:0-13772 GCA_002909625.1 Bambusicola thoracicus
GTCTTCCTCCCAGCTACAGTTTGGGTTACAGGCAGTGCTGAACAAAATGAATTGAATCTAATGAAGCCTCAGCGTGGTGGAGCTCAACCAGCCGCCCTTTCCGCTCTGCTGGGATTCATGGGGCTCACCCAGAGAACTTACAGGAAAAATACCCCTTATTCCATCAGTACCTTAACTCCTGGTAACAGTGCAAATCCATTTGCATATACTGCAGTCATCTGCTGCCTCTGACACATCTAAAAGACTATTTCTGGCTTCCTGCGGACCTTGAGCTTTTGAAAGCACTTCTTATCAAAAATCATCATAGTATGTGTTATTAATTACTGTCAGCATTGTTCTGATTCATTGTGCTTATTTTTTTCTTCTACAGCTTTTGCTTTGATTACAATTGGTCATATTTTTAAAGTGCTTTCACTGTTTTAGCATGTTTGTATTTCCCCCACTTCTAACTGTGCTTCTTCTATCTGCATAACATTTCAAATTATAATTCAGCTCTCCTGGGGTTTTATTTCTGTACAATTTGGTCTTGAGCTAGAAGACATAATAAGCATATGGGATTTTCTTTTTTTCTAACTATCAGCAATAAGAATATATATATTTTTTCCACAGACATAACCATATAGCTCTAGGGAATATCACGGGGTAACAATTACATGAAATGATTAAAAGTATCCTTTTAAAGCTGCCTCGAGATCAGTCAACTGTAAATGATAATTTATATTTTTTGGACTATTAACTTTATCAGAATAGTAATACCTGAAATATAACCAATTTTAATTAACAGTTCATTATGATGGAAACGCGTTACTTATGGAGAGACACTGTGAGTATAAATACGCCCATTTTTTTCCATAATGAATGGGTGAAAGACAATGTGGGCAACCTGCCTAAGTATGATTTATGAATTTCAATTTGATTTTATGAACCATCTCTATTCTTATAACTTTTACTGTGTTCTGCCTCCTATTCCACATACTTTGGAGAGGGGAAGAAAAGTGTTGGAAGATCTATTTCAAAAGAGGCCGATAGTTAATGATTATCAATAACTGAACCAGAGCAGCTTGGGGGAACAAAAGAGTCACAGCACCCTTGATAAAGTTGTTTTCCCCTTACTTCTCTGGAGGGTGCAGACAGAATCCAATTTCCACAGAAGCCTAACAAAGACTCAGGTGTAAGGCCTGAAGACCGCAGAGCTTAAAAAGAGCTGGAAGGAGGGGAGATGAGGAGGAGAAAGCCAGTACTTAAAAGAGAAGATGGGAATTGGAGCAACATGGTGGAAAATGGAGGAGCAACTGTTTGCTTGCAGGTAGGTGACAAAGAAAGAAGTTATCACCACAGAAACATGCAATTCAGAAAACAAACCCCAAAGCATCTGGATTCTTTAGACCTTGTGCCTAATGTTAATTAATACTCCTCAGTGAAAGGAAGATTGAAGCAACTTGTTTTGTGTACAACTACACAGTTCTTGCTGTAGCTCAAGTACAAAATACTTGGGTTAGGAACCTTTGCCAAGCCTCTTTTTGTCTCCTCTTCCATGCTTTGCTGAACTCAGGAGCTGGCATATTCTCCAAAAGAGCAGTGGGATTTACTACCTGCACTGGAACAGGGAGGTATTATGGATCCTTTTGCGCTGTTAAGTGGTAAACAGGGAGCACTATGCCTAAAAGCATGCCAGCAAGACTGGGAAAGGGAATGGTAGGGTTAATACAGGCTCAGAGAGGTGAAAAGGCTGGGGATCCCCAGAAACTCCCAAATACCCCACCCCCCTGGGGTGTCTTGAACCATCTCTGGGAAATGACTGCTGTTCAGCAGAGCGTGTGATATCCTGGGTATAACTTATCTATTTTATACGTAATTTGAAAAGGATCACCTCTAGCTGTTCAATTTCTGAACTGGTAATTGCCTCAAAATGTCATTAAACTCCCTTAAAGACAGCGTTTTAAGAGACAAAATGGAGGAACAGAAAGGAATTCGGAGATTTCACTCTTTTACAGATATATATTAGATAATTGTCAGTGGAATCCTGGCACTTAAAGGCAAGCATCTATCCTCAGGAAACACCTCAACAAGAGCTGAACTTCAGCCTCATAACTATAGCGGGGCTTGGTCAGGACCATACCTCCAGGATTTATATTTAAGCAGCAGCACTGAAACATGAGGAATCCCATCATTCAGTCAGTCCCATGAAGGCACAAAGTCTGATGTCTGAGGGGTACATCTCCATTTTTCCCTCTGAAAACTTCTTAACTGCCCACAGCTGCAGCACAAAGAAACACACTTCAGAATTACACATGTGTGGTGCTGCCAGGCAGTAGAAGTGCTTTATTCCGTCACTTTGCCAAGGAACATCTGGGCAGAGAAGGGCACCAACTGTAACTCATGCCAGGTAGCAGTAAATGTTTCTCTGTGTCCCATATACAGGCACCCCACAAGCTGAAACACACATAGCACAGTCACCAGGGAAGTGATGGCAACAAGAATCAAGCCAATCAATCTCCCCATTCCCAATAGGCAGATGCTTCAAATAATCAAGATAAGAGCTTTAGTCCTCAAGGTTCCTAAATAATTACTTTAATTAAGCTAATTCTGCCCATCTCTTCAGATTCCCAAAACATAAGGTATCTCAGATCTTGCTGCTGCTGCTTCTTGTGCAGCTTCTTGGAGACTGGAGCATCTGAGGATGCTTTCATGTTTTAGGTATAACCCTAAAACTCTCCTGTTTGGCCTTAATAAAGGCAGAGGAGAGAAGGCCAATCTATTTGATGCATTCCCATCACACAGTATGTCTTCAGTGCAAAGGTCCCCGAGCTGGTGTATCTCAAGGGCAGGTTCATGATCCATGTAAGGCACAGTCCCGACTCGAGAGCTAGTTCATTCAGGGCAGCCTACACAATGCTCCAAGTCACAGCACATTATGAACTGCTGTTACTGCTGTACAAATAACTAAATACCACCACAGAGTGTAAGTACAGTGACATCGCAAAGACTGATCTAATCATTAAAAAGAAAATGTCAGGTACTTCTTTAACAATGCAACAAGAGTTACCCCAAGTCCTCCAAACCTATAAGACAGTGCATACCAGTAATAAGAATTTCAGAGAAAAACAGGCATCAGCATTAATGCCCAACTAGGATGCATAATCTCTATTTTTTCTACAAAACTCAACAAAGCAGCTTGCTGTCAGCTCGGAGCGGGCAAGTTACAAACAGATGGGTGTTTGTTCTTGTTAGCTCAAGAAAACAACATCAACTCAAACACTTCTGGTGCCATACACAGCACAAAGGGCTGGATCAAACATAGCAGAGTGAACTTGGATACGAATAGAACAGGCCACTTTTCCCCTCCTGCCCCAAAGACCGCTTTTGCACTTAGAGAGACAGAGTTTATTGGAGGGACCTGTAATCCACTCTCATAACGGGATATGAGCAAAGCAGTCTGGACTGAAGAAAACATAATGCATCTCTGCCAGGACATGAGTTGTGACAGCATTTGCACAAGAACAGCAGGGTGAAAAGCTAGCAGAGAAATCTGCACATCTTACATGTCCATCCCAAACCTCATTATGGCCAGGAATATCTATTCCAAAGAACTCATTTTCTGGATCTTAGTGCACTTATAAAAAATATGGCCCAGCTTTTTCAATCACTGCAGATTCATTTTCTTAACACTTTTATTAACTTGGCATTTTATTTCACCAAAATGCTGTGGGCCCTCCACATAAAAATGTCTCACAAATGCAATTTCCAACTAAACAGCCTTCTAAGTGCTGCTTGCCTTTGAGCTTATCCCTGTGGGGGCACTCAAGGAGGAAGGGTCTGCGCAGAGGAAAGATTCATACTGAAGACATTTTCTAAGGTAATTCAGTAACCCCAGATCTTTTGGTACACAGTTTCAGTCTCCTGCAGCTTGGCTGTCTGTCAGGAGTTACTGTATCTGGGTACTCACCATATTAGAATAAACATTTGTCTCCGCTTTTCATAACATGTTCATCTACACCGTAACTAGCCCATAACTACAGGCCCTTGTTGTAAGCGCTGTTATCTGAAGATCCCAGGCTGCAGTCCACTACCAGAAACATTTGACACGCAATGCCCATCTCCTTCCAGCTTGCTCTTCTGCCCATCTGTGAGAATGGCAGGGTGCCCATTCTCAGGCTGGAACAATGCACTGGCAGATGAACAACAGGCCTTCCAGAGTTGGCTGAAAAACCTGTGCTCTCGCCTTGCCTCTCGATAGCAGCCCCCACACTCAATGCTTTACTCTTCTGTGAACTTACACCAGTTTTTGAGTTTTAATTTAAAAGTTGCTGATGGAGTCACAGCCTTGGGATACATACAGCCAGCTGGCTTGGCTATGCAAGGGCAGCAGGGATCATTCTGCAGCTATTAAAAAGGCATTGTCAGAGAGAGAAGCATCTTAAATGGCACCTGTTGGCACTTTCTGTGCCACAGAACAATACTGGCAAATGATGACAAATAGCTTGTGCTGTTTGGGTTATCTCCAAAGATTCTACTGCAGCACTTGCTCAGGAACCACTAAGTGTTGGTGTGAAAGTTGTGCTGCAACAAGAACTGTATGGAAACATGACAGATAGAATTACTGGGAAGGGAGGAAAAAAAGAGGGAAAAGAATTAAAGCACTGTTTAAATACATACAATAGGAATCAGTCCTGAGTTCTGCAGACGTCTACTGAAGTCACTGAAATACGTCACTGAGATGGTGATACTGCCAAGGGAAGCCTCCCTCCATCTAACAAAGGTAGACTTCCCCATTTGGGATCATCATGCTCTGCTCAGTCCACTCCAGCATTTCCACCCAGGCACGGCAGAGCTGCAAGGGATGGAGAAGGCCAATATCCCTCTCTCCGTTTAAAATAGGGCTAATCCACTTCTCCAATGCTAATATCTTTTGCTAAACATATTTAATTTCTTGCCTCCTCCCAATTTTTCTAAATGCCCTTCCTCCTCCCCCAAGATTTCCTCTGAGCAGCTGTTAATGAGGTGAAGCGAGGTACCCATCATTGCAACTTCACCACACAGAAACAAATCTGAGGACACCATTTATGACCACCTTTAAATCAGAAACCTCTTAAATAAGAAGTTGTTTGAGACCAGGTTCTCACTACCTTTCAAAACACTGATCTCCAAATCTTGCGGTGAACAGTACTTGAATAAAAACATAAATCTCTGCCAGGAGCTGTCAGCAGCATGAGGCACTGAGATCGGCTGCCTAAGGATTTCTTAGGTACTTTGAACAGAGATGGTTTGAGTCCCATCGAGAGACCCATTTACTTTCATTAAGAGGCTTTATGGGCAACATTACTTCAATTCCACAGTCTTAATCAAGGGAGGAAGCAAGAATAAAAATAAAAAGTAAAAAAAAAATGCTTTAGGTGAAAGAAAAAAGTTAAGGGGGAAGCAAAATAAACCTGGGAAAGACAACGTATGATAAATCAATAATATCTTCTTGGTTAGGCACCCTCATCCCCAGCATCTCTTGTCAATGCATCTAACTACAGCCTCTTATAACTGCGAGTGGCTATTGAACTAGCACTTCAGTACCAGCGTGAGCCATATTCCTCATTCTCTGTTGAGACAGTTGCAGTTCGCTGTTGAGGTTCAGCTCCAAGCACTAAAGAAATGAATGACTCTGACGGCAGTACTTAAGGTTATCTCAGCTGCACTGCACGTGCTTTCACTTGCTGATGAGTAGGAGTAAAAAAGCAGCCCCTTGCTAGGGGTACCTCTCCACTCAATCACTGCTTTCTTGAGCTTCAGCACAAGCTATCCCTTATAGCCTGAAGAGGCACAGTACCCAACTTCCAACGAGGTAACAACCGGTGGATGAAAACACTTAAACAATTCTAACAGCGTTGCAAAAGCAGGACAGAAAAAAAAAAAAAAAAAAAAAAAACAAGCACTGCTATTTTTCCTTTGTTCAACCTGATTTGCCACGAAAATTCAGCTGATGCAAGCTTTGTTTGCTCCGTTTCTCTTCAGAACCTGTGCTTTCAGCATGGTACAGGTCTCTGAGGTTTCTACAGATCTCATAAAAATACACACCTGAGGAGAGAAGAGATTCCATGAATACTACAAGCAAGGGAAATAAAGCTCTTATCTATGCTGACTTATCCATGCTGGGCACAGAACAAAAAACTGTAGGGAACCAAAAACCTCTTGGTTCTGGTGTTGTAGGCATGTTAAGCCATTTCAACAGCTTATTCTGAGCACACGCAGGACAGCACTACTGGCCTTCCACATCAAGAATGAACAGAGGGCCACAACCTCGACAATGTAACTTTATCCGAATCAAGTGTAGTAGTCTGACATGCCATTTCTCGGCCTCGCACTCATTCACGAGGGCCAGAAGAATATTCCCTTCCCTCCATCTCCGGCCTCATCAGCATTACAAAGCTGCTCTGGGCCCTTCCCATCTCTGCTCGGCAACAAACACAGGCAGAAAGCTCCCCACTGTCGAGCTCCAGGCTACAAACCAAGTTCTGAAGCAAAATACAGGAAGGAAAAAAGAAAAAAAATACCAATTATATTGAGATTCTGCTTTTTAATTAGCTACTCCACTGAACAAATAAGGCACAGAGGCACCAATATAGAAAGGAATGTGCAAACTTGAGGAGTGTTAAAGAGCTACAGAGCTGTTCATGCAAAGAGAGCCAGACCCAGACAGGGAAACATCAGTAACCAAAAGTTGTAGATGATACCCACGCAGCAGGTCTGCAGGGCCCCCCACTGACTGCTAACAGAAGAAGCAAGGCACCTCCCCTTGCCCTGTACGGGATAAAGATGCTGCATGTGGGTAGAATTAGTCACAGTGACAGCATGGACAGAACAGGTTGACAGCGCTAGTCGTGAATTTTAAGAGCCAGGCTGTGAACAGGCGCCTCAGCAGAACAGCAGAGACAACCCATCAAAAAGAAATACAGCTCTTTCAGGGTGATAGGTCATCACAGCTTTTCTGGTTTGGGCCCCACAGCCAGCTCTGCAATAGATGGTGATCACAGTCTAACTTGGAACAGTGTCACAGGTGAAGGAGCACGGCCTGGCTAAACCTCAGCCAAGGGGAGTTGTGAGATGCAGTGCTGAATGAAGGGGTCTGAATCATGTCTATGCTTCATTAACGGCCTAAAGCCATAAAACATCTAGCTGTTAGGATGTGAGCCAGTGATTCCTTTTTCCTGGAACAGAGCCCTCTGATATACTTCTATATCATACCACAAGTCAGAAGAAATACATCAGCATTTCTGTGGTTTAAGTTTACAAAAAAAAAAGTGCAAAAGAAAAAAAAAATAACCTGAAGACAGACAGCATTCTCAGACCCTTTTTATGAAGAGAAGTCTTTCCTCAACATTTGCTTTAGCAGTCTAGCACAGTGTAGCAGGCCAGAGCAGTACCTCCTAGTAATCTGTTCAAATGTTCTTTTGCTTACAGTATCTTAAAAGTATTGATATTTTGGGCGTGGAGGGACAAAGAAGAATAAAAGAACAGTGTCTCAGCACCAGCCTGAAGGGCTGCAGTGCAATGAGGAGTCCTGGGCTGGCAGCAGACGTCAGCAGCCTGCCAGAACCCACACATGTGGGCAGCTAGGCCTTTTCCAGCTCCTTTAATACAACATAAACAGGAAGCCTGTGGCCTGGTAGTAAGTGTTGAGGTGTTGTCTCCACTGTTTTCCTGTGGGTTCCACTGTGGCTTTCTGCCCCACATCCTACTGCAATTTTCGCTCCTTCCCAAAAGGCCCCATAACTCAAATAAATAAATCACTATTTTACAACCAGACATAACTCAGTCTGGGCAGGGTCACCGCAGGCAGCAGTTTCCCCAAGCTAAACTATTTTACTGTGCTCACCATAAACCAAAAGGAAACCTCTCTGATCATCTGTGCCATGGCAGCACAGCTTTGCCAGAACAATAGAGCTCAACTTCGGATCCACAAAGCTTTTCCTTCAAAGACTGACACTGAAATCCCAGTAAGATGTGCCAACATCTATCTTCTACCTCTCTTACGCAGATAAAGAGGGTTGTTGGCTGGCTGACTGCTGTACAGATACTGGTGCCCATTTTCCAGCCAGCTAACAGATGGACAAGAGAGGCTGTCAGCTCATTTCCGGTAAAGCAATTAGAACAAACCTAACATCTTTCAGCTCTCAAAGAGCTGGCTGGTTTAACAACAGATAGGCAACAAAGCACAGTTCCGCCACACCGCTCTCTCACTCCTCCCTCCTCAAAAGAGTAGGAGGTCTAGAAAACACAATGCAAAAAGTAGAGCTCAAGGGTTGAAAAAAAGACAGAGGGATCACTCAGCAATTGCCATCACAGCAAAATAGCCTCAGCGTAAAAGAGATTAATATAATTTATTGCCCAGTAATTACAGACTGGAGGAGTGAGAGCCAAAAGCAAACCAAAGACACCTTCCTCCCCATTCACTTTCTCCTACCTCCTCCCTCACTGGGCGCCACAGGGGAATAGGAAATAGGGGCTGTGGTCAGTCCATAACACTTTGCCTCTGCCACTCCTTCAGGGTCACTCCACATGGGACCCCTCCTTCCTGAACTGATCCCGTCTGTGCTTCCCACAGGCACAGTTCCTTCAGCCCTCCCATCCCACTGTGGGCTGCTCCCCACAGGCTGCAGCTCTGGCCAAATCTGTACTGACTCCACCAGTATGGATCAGCTAGATTTAGCCAAAACATAGATCACACCGTTATTTTCTATGAGGTCAAATGAATGAACTGTTCTATTTGGTGCAATACCTAATCATGATTTTACAGCAGCATCAGTCCATTAAATTTTATCATTCCTGAATGCAAAAGCATAACTCCTTACAGAAAGTAAGCACCACTGCACCCTGACTGCATTAATACTCCACAGAAGTGTGGAAAGGTCACCTGATAAAAAATCATTCAAAGCTGGCCTACAAGGAAAAAGAATACATTTAAGAATTCTCTTGGTCAAAGCATAAGCTCGCCATTTGATTGCAACTCGCTTGATAGCCATCTGCTTGTATTTGTACAGGAGTCCTTGAAGAATCAGAGGAAAAACAGCAGAAAGAAAACAGAGCAACATAAAACAAACTTTGAGGCATCTTGTGAATACTCAAGTAGTTGAAGAAGTGAAAATGATTAATGGTAAAGTACCAGCACACAACAGCACGGTGGAAGTAAGATAGCTGGGTGTTAGGAAGCAGGGCCATTAGCAAACAAGGTGAAACGACCACGAAAACACTGGTTGCTGAAGGACGAGGTAGGGAAAAACAAAACAAGTTACTGCTGCCTGTAACACCTGGTACTAAAAAGCCAGGCAGTGGGCCAACATGCTGATGAGAAGGAGCAAGGCACGGTAATTATTCCTCCCCTCTCATGAAAAACCATCAGGGTTAAACTTAGCCAGAACAGAAACTATTTTCCATCAGTGGAGTACAATGGGATCAGCTCAATATCTAAACCTAGCTGTCCACCATGAACTTGGCAATGGAAAAAAAGATCACAAGGCATTCTGCAGATTACTGCTAGGTTGTTACTGTTTTTTTTCCCCTCTCCAAAAAGCTATCTATTGAGAACAAAGGGACTGAAAGTATAATCCCCCTTCCCCACCCCCACCTCATAAAAAAATTTAAACTACATTTAAAAAAGAAAGCCTTATTCCTTTTAAGAATCCTAAAATCTAGATGAATAACTCAGGGAAATTCTCAATTTGGGCTCATTCGCTGAGCAAAATTCAGACCTGGAAAACAAAATGTCAGTGCTGCCTCAGTTGTATCATTACAAATTCTTTTTAAAAGCACATCGCATAAATTTTCCCTAAAGTGAATTCAAACAATCATTCTTTTCTTGCAGAACCAGTCAATAAAATCTAATACACTTAAGCACCATCCTTCCAGTTCTCGTTTTGGAAAAAAAAATTCTAGATGCAAAACAAATGGAAGGGATACAGCTACATTTGGCTATGATGACATTCAGACCAACTACAATTCACAACAGACTGAATTCTTCTTGGTTGTGGATACAGCTAATGAAGATTTAGATGAATGTGAAATAAATTGCACCTCATATGAATGCATAGAATGGAAAAGCTGCCCTTTTCCACAGAGGTTTTATATCTCACGCACAGTCTTCTATTCTTATTCTCCAGTCTTATCTGAAGATGTCATAAGCTTTTCACAAGTCTGCTGAACTCACCTCAGATGTTACAAACATCATAGTCACCGTACTAAAGGTAAGCTTCCCATGAAATATACAAAGGCTTTAATGGTCTTCAGTTGCACGTGCCAGGGGAGGTTCAGGTTGGATATTAGAAAAAACTTCCTCTCCAAACAAACTGTCATGCACTGGAACAGGCTGCCCGAGGAGGTGGTGAAGTCACTGTCCCTGGAGGCGTTCAGGAAACGTGCGAGTATGGCATTGAGAGACATGGTTAGTGGGCATGGTGGCAATGAGCTGGTGGTTGGACTAGGTGATCTTCGTGGTCTTTTCCAACCTTCATGACTCTATGATTCTATTTTGTAAAAGCAACACCTAACCCTTAACACAAAATGACTTAAACAGAGTAAGTTAAGCTTAGCGATCTCTTACACTACTCAGATGATGCTCTTCTTGTTACAGGTGTACATACTACAACCTACCACTCATTCAGTTTTCAGCAACCAACTCTTGTCTGTTTCTAGGACGTATAAAAATATGGAACAAAGATAAGCTATAGATAATTGACAGCAATAGCTTTGGGAAAAAAAAAAAATCACACTAAACTTTGAAATACTCTCATAATATACACATTATGGAAATATTTGCTTCATATGTGCAACCCAGTAGCTTATCTTCTTCATTTGTTGTAACTTAGTTTTAGGCAGGCCTCCCTGCTACTGCAGCACACAGCAGCATTCCTGATCAGTGACAGGAACAGTCACAATTACTTTGTCTGCCATTTGTGCTGGCCCTATGCAAGCTTTTTAGGTCTCTTAATAGTAAAGAACTCAACTCTCCTTATGACCTCTTCCTCTCTGACCATCACTCAGCTTCATATGCTTACTCCAAGATCACAGTTCACAAGATCCACTGCTAAAAAAATAAAAAGGTACTTAAAGATTTTACTGAGACTACTGCCACACATTATGGAATTTGCTCCCTAGAAATTTGCCCCACTCTAAATGCTTTCTTAATAAAACATGCAAAAAAATAGATATTAAAGAAAAGAGGACATGAAACCAAAAGTTAATAGGCACAGATTCTCTCGGCTTTTAAACCAGAACTGAAAGGTTCTTATTAAAAACAATCTTCCCTGTTGCAGCTGTTCATGATTCAGATCCTGAGCTTTTTCTTCCTCTTACGCAGACCATACAATAGAGGGAAGCTAAGAGGCAAAGTCCAGGGTTGTTAGTAATGGTAAGCATCCCACTTTGTTTAGTATCCTGTTCCACACAGCCCACATACTAAGCAGTACCCATCTTAAAGTGGAGGCACTTCGTTTTATGTGAAACTGGAAATTACTGTTCTTCTCAAATGGCTATTTTTAGCCTGTACTGAAGACCTGACAGTTTGCCCTTTCTCCAGAGAAGAGGATGTCTGAACAAGTAAGAGCTAGTAGGGATTATGAGGCAGCTGGGATGAAGTGCCCTGTGTGAGCAAACTTGCCAGCACAGCCCGGCAGGCTCAGGAAGCAGGCACAAGCAGCTGCACCCATGCTGCATCCAGCCTCCAAGGTACCCTTCTCCTTGGCCAGTACAGGCCCATGCTGCTGCAGAGGAAAGCTCCTGAAATATGCCCCCACACCATCCCCACCCCGTCCCAGCCTCTCTCTAGCATCTGTCCTGCTGTTCTGACATCACTTAACACTAGCAGACCGAGTTCCCCAACACAGGGAACATATGCACTCATTTCTGTTTTGTTTCTGTAATCACTCAATCAGAAGAGATCTTTCTTGTTTATATTTTTATATGCTTTAATAGTATGCAGATGTTTCATCAACACTGCTAGCAAGGCAGCATTTATTGCAGTTAGAGACCGTTCAGTGGTTACAGAACAGTGCAACTGCCCATTCTCAAGGGGAATGTTTCCACTTGAGCCTAATTCAGCCCTAATGCTACCTAAACCTTGTGTTGCTCCATAGTTTTTCTAATTTATAGAAGTTACAGCTACAGAAGTATTGAACCATGAACCGTGATTATGGAGAATTTATCTGTATTTATGTAGCTGACAAAAATTATATATCATTTCCTTGGGAGTTTATCTTTGTTAAACACTGAGATTTAAAGGAGAATTGTTCAGAGGCAGAAAAGGCTTTACTGCATAAGGACTTGTTTGAAAACTGATCTTAGCCCAGATCTTAACTCTCTGAGCCTTTGAATGGGCTCAGACACACGAACAGTGGTTGTTTTTAAAAAAAAATCTCTCTTAATTTCTGGTTTTGGAAAGTGCTTTCTAGCAGGTAAGAACAGCATAACAGTGAGCATTCCCACATTTTGGAAGTAGCGTTGGTAAGAAGTGCAAGTTGCTAGGGAGGATTTCCTTTCACTTCGGTGAAAGTGTAAGTATGGATATATCTATCTTATAGTTTATGGTTGCAGAACAGCTTCTTTTGGATTGTGAATTAGTACACCCTTCAGGCCTGCTGAAACAAAGCTATTTTAACAAAGCTCTATTCTATAATCTACCATGGAAGAGTCCTTAGCCCCATTTTGCTTCAGATTCCTTATATAAAAAAATAATGCTTCCTTAGCCTACAGCAAGAGCTGCAATTTTCCATCGCAAAGCTTTTCACAGCAGTCCTGGCTCCAGGTATTGCCAGGTTCCCTATGCCAGTCCACCCTACAGCTTGGCTGTATCTGCATAAAGTCATGCGGCTCTGCCACAAGCTGACCTGGCTTTAAAGTGTCTCTATTTTAGAAAGATTTTTTTTTTCTTTTTAAAGAGCAACCAAGGCAGACTTACAACCTGGCTATAGATGAAAAGAGACTTGGAGACAGAAGGGTAAGAACAGCTTGTAATGAGGTGTGGGAACATTTATGTGGCTCTGGGCAGCCTGGTCTAGTGGTTGGCGACCCTGCACATAGCAGGGGGGTTGAAACTCGATGATCATTGCTGTCCTTTTCAACCCAGGCTATTCTATGATTCTGTATCACTCTGCCACTGAAAATGATGTTGTCAAACTGTGACCCCAAAGACTCAAGAAGAGGGGGGCACTGCCAAGTAATCCACTGAGATACATCGGAATCATACGTCACCTTCAGATAGGGCTTGATTTGGACCTAAACCAGATAGTTTCCAACAGGCATTCTGGAATGGCAGCTGAATGCCTAACACCAAAATTGTTTCTCTGGTAATGCTACCACTGTAAAACCTGAGCAACCAAGACATATCCATCACAAAGTGATAAACACTTAGACCTTTCATTCGTATTCACAGTATGTATCAGTTTCTTGATTTCCAAGGCAATCTTCCACACAGGAAAGCATTTTGTTGCTTCCATTTTCATCCACACACCCACCACCAAAATAATCTAAAGTTTAGGTGAATATTAGCATTAAAAAAAAAAATGTAGGTAAGTTTGCATAAGGCGAAAGTGATGCTTGCTTTGAACTTAAGAAGATAACATCCTCCTGCACTTTGCACTGTACTACTGAACAGTATAAAGAGAATCTGTTCTGGCATCTATTCCAGCTGTGCTCTTTCTGCTGTGCAGAGAAAATTTATAGTTTGGTAACCTCTCCCTCCGTCTCTGCCTCCCTTAATCTTACAGAAAGATGAAACATATGTACATTTTCATTTC
>PPHD01020162.1:0-13772 GCA_002909625.1 Bambusicola thoracicus
AGGTCAGGGAGGTGCAAACTAGCTATGGCTTCTGCTTGCAGGATATGGCAGTGTATGCAAATAACATAAAGTAATTTGGTGTTGATGCAAACAAAGTACTCCTGAGATCTCAGAAACATCCTGAATAATCAGAATAACCAGTCTGGCCAGTAGCACTGCGTGCTGCTCCCTAAACACATGAGAAATTCAGGTGCAAACTGTGCTGCTGTTGGTTGAGCTGCATGTCTAAAGAAGTTTTTAATCATTAATTCTGCTAACACACGTCCCTGATGCGAAGCAAATCGGGTTCCTGTGGTCCACTCAAGCTTATGATCCATGCTTGAGTGGAAAACAAATGAGCAATTGCAGTTGTGCTCATTCCTGTTTGCAGGTTGCCCTTGTTTTGCTCTTCGTTTTCTCATTGTACCCAGGGTTGAAATCAGCTCCTCATCATATGAACATACTTATTCCATTCTAGATTACTTTCTTTGCAAGGTGCAAACTGCTCATTCCTGTGGTTCACTCGCTCATGTGCCTTGGATAGCAAATAACAGCACTCGCAGTGCTGCTCTTAAACTATCCCTTCCCATTTTTGTTCATCATCTTTCTCTATGCTGGCAATTTGGCAGCCGTTTCAATATGCTGTGCTGCCTGATCCTACTTACTGTGCAAGGTACATATGCCTGTTATTTTCCTATCAGGTTTATTCTCTCTCACCTACAGCTTTTGCAAAATGTTATTCTTTCCTGTATGCATTTCAGACTGTTTAATCCAGAGCCAGGATTCTGGTTAGGGTTATTGGTACTTTTGAAGCATACTCAGTCCTTCACACCGATGCATGCAAACCGTAGGGTCATACCCCATTTTACTGATGTTACCAAGCTTTAACTTCTACGCAGGTTCTGAGTTTCCTGTGCAGTACATTGTGGGATTACTTTTTCTCCCAGAAGCTGCATCCTGCTTTGATTATGATCTATGGACTGTCCCATTCCTGCAGCTTCTTGAGCAGGTGCTGGGATCTGGTCTCAAAGTGGCACTCTACGAGCACTCAGATGCTTTTTACTGGAGTCAGTTGTCAGACATCTACAAGAACCGGCTCAGAAATTGCTCCCTCTTTTGACTTCTCCTGTGAATGTCTCTTTCAAGTGTGCAATTATTGCTAGGAGTGCCATCTGCTGTTGCTTCGTTGCTTGTCCGGGTTTCAGTGTGATAGAACCTACCTCGTTTATTTTGGCAAGACAGCAGATTCAGCATTTAAATGGAAAACTAAACCCAGATAGGAAAAGACAGAAGAGCAGATGGATTCTCAGTCATCTCCTGAAACGCAGCTCTGTTCTCAGCCATCCCTTTGCAATTCCCTGTGTTGTTACGCAGCCGTGGGGGAAAGAATGAACTCTGATTCCTCTCAGTTCAACCTGAAGTCAAAGGAAACATTTTTCAACGCCTTAAAAGATGTTTCATCTCGTTCCCCTTTCTTTTTCCCTGCTCCATTCACTGAAAGAGCAAAGTCTGTATTTCCATTTCAGTCTATTTTTTCCTGCACTTTTTGCCTCTCTCCCACCCAGATCTGCACAGCCACACCAAAGCATTCTCTTTTCCTCTGAGCATTCTCAGAAGCTGTTGTTGGTTGCACCATACGGTGGTTCTCAGCAAAAACCATCCTGTTCTCCAGAAATGGCAGCCGGACTCCGAACAGACAGGAATATGTGTGACTTTGGTTGCACTGAAATCTTCCCCATCTCCCCTATCCGCCGTGCTGGGCTGCAGTTGAGGTGTGCGGTGTCCACGCGATGGCACTCTGTCACAACCGTCTTTTGGTGCCATTAACCTCGTGTTTGCCAGCATGCTGCTTGGAGCTGAGCATGGAGCTTCACCAGAAGCACAGCCCTGCCTTGCTGCTTTCCCATTGCTGTGCTACTTAAACTGCAGAGCTGAAGCACAGAGTGCCTTTGCAGAGCTGTCTGGCTTTAGGTAAGCACTTCGGGTTATGATAACACTACTATTAACATTACTGATGATAACAGTGGTTATCACCGACAGCTAAAATGTTTTTTCACTCTGGATACGTACCTCTCTTCACCTTCAAGACCATGAACTGTGCTCGCCCTTTGCCTGCTAGATCCTCAGACCTTTCCAGGATACCAAAGCATTATTACACGCCTTCCTAGGAACCACTGAATGTGTGGACAAAGAACCTGAGCGAAAGGTCCCTCCCTGTGCAGCATTCAGCACTTTTGATAGTGGATGAATGAGGGATGCAGTCATCACAGGTCGTGGCTCTGGTAAAGGAGAGAGGCAGTTACAGAGGGCAGCCCCAGTCTACCTACTGCCATGGTATGCTGTGATACCACCTTCCTTCCAGGCACCTGGAACTGAAAAAATACCCACATCCTATGGCCAAGGGCACCAGGTGACACCCAAGGAGAGTGGCCAAAAAGCCCTCATCCAAGAGGGTTTCCATCTTGAGAGTGGGGAGTGAAAACACACCGAGTCCTGCCTGGTAGAGACCAAACCAGAGGGACCACCGTGGCTGCTGCACTCAGCACTGCAAACATAACTTCATGTGCTACCCACACTATAAAACTGCAGGTAGTGAAGACAAGAATGCTATCTAGAGATGGTAACAGCTCCTGTTTCTACCCACTGCTTCTCTTCTCCTGCTCCAGAGGTCGTTTAAGCCCTACGTAGGCAACACATCCCACTGGAAGATTGCTCTCAGCTGCATGTGCCACATGGCCCCATCGTCCTTTTGGGTTCACAGTATTCCAGGGTGTGCAGCTCTTGTAAATGCATTTGTGTTCTTTTTTTTTCCTTAATAAGTAGCTACCTGTTTGACCTGGACATTGTCTGTATTGTTTAATTTAGTGCCTGCTCTAGATTTCTTTCTTTGCAATGTGCATAGTTTAAGAAAACTAACTTCTTCTTTCTCTGTTTTTTAACAGGAAATTCATTTGTCTCTATTCAGGATTTTCCCTCAGTTGAATAAAAGGTAACTTAATGTATTTCCAATAATTTAATTATTCATTTCAGCTTGATGATAACTAATGTCCTTTACATACTAATATAATAATTCCAACTGTAATACCATCACTATTTTTTTGTATCAGCAGTATTGACTGCCAGCTCACACAAACTAAGCACAAAGCCTCTAAAATAGGCATCACAGGGAATTACATTCAAAGGAGCTCCTGAAAGTAGATTTAGAATGCCTGATTCTTAAAGATACACGCGTGCATGTTCTTAGCAGTGCATTGAATTTAACATTCATTTATAGCATATGAGGTTATATTATTACACAAACGCATAAATTTTTGCAATAGCAGGGCTATGAGTTTTACCAGAGCTCTATGGCCATCCTGTTTGACCATGCGTATACCCCAAGGCACTGCCTTTTTGTCATTGGAGCCCAGGAGAATGTGACTGACTGAACCGGATCGCATTTCTGTTTAGGTGCTACACTGTGAGTGTTTATTTATTTAGAATATTACAAAAATATTTTGCAGTTCTGCACATTATACCCTGCTGTGGCACTTTACTCCCTCTTAGGGAAAAAATGTTTTGACTGGTTGTTTTGCAGAAGCCTGTAGACCCTGGTGATAATTTATCACATAGGGAATATGTTTTCGTGTCAGCACAGTGAATACCCAAGATAAAGTTGTAAGCAGGGAACAAAAATGAATATTGCTAATCATTCTGTCTCATATTTCTGGTTTAGGTTTTCTCCTGTGTGGGATGTGTGATCAGCCTGGAGCTCAGGTAAAGAGATTTCTCAGGCTCTAAAAGCAACAGCTCCAAAATGAGCTACTGAGTCAGAGAATCAAAGAGATGGTAGTAGGGAAATGAAAAAGAAATCAAGAATATAAAGGGAAATTATCACAGAGAAGATAGGTTGACATTTAGCATCCCTGTCTGATGAAGAGAATCCAGGGTAAGTTTTCAAGTGGAACCTTTATTTCTGGCCAAAATGAATAACAGATCTTCACAATCAGGTAGCTGTAAGCCAGAGAGCTCAATGCAACTCAGGTTGTCCAACAGTACAGTGGGATCAAGAGGGGTGCTAAACCTCTATTTAAAATACTTAAAACTCTCTTTACACCCACCAACTGTAAGACAGCTGTTGTGATGTTGTTTCCAAAGAGCCCTGATGGGTAACTGTGTATTCATAAACCTGAAGTCTGTATTTGGCTGGTTTGCAGAAAATATCATGAACAGTACAATTACTGTACATACAGTAAATACTGTCTTCTGTGGAACAGTGAAATTGGCTTTTGTAAAGGTAAGTTTTGCCTCACAAAACCATTGAATGAAGTCGTGGGGTATATGGATTGGTTGATGTCCAATTGATACAATTGCTTGGATTTCTCAAGAGATTTTGGATAAGGTTCTTGGCCAGAGATTCTTAAAGAAGGTAAATAAGGAAAGCTCAGACTAGCAGTGATCTGGAAAGCGTGAGGACTGAGGTGAGACAAAGTTCTTCAAGTATTAAAAGAAAGGACTGACTGTGCAGAGTTGCGAGGAATGTTAGGTAAAACGTGGGAGGAGTTCAGCACAGGGAGGTGCAAAAAATGAGCACACAGGAAAAAAAAATGCTGATGTTACCACTTATGCCTTTGCAATTATATTAATTGGGACTGCTTAGTGGAAATGTCAGATCAGTGGTTTGATGATGGAAAAAAATAGCTCTCAGGAACTGCGGGGAAAGAAACTGAGAGCAGGAAAGACCATTATGCTGCATGTTCATCTGTGGGCCACCTCTGCTGGTGCAGATTGTTATAAGCATGGAATGCAGCTCTTGTTCATCGCTGGTGAAAATGCTCAGCTAATGATGGTGGCTATACTGAAAAATAGTGTTCCGTAGCTGAGAATTTGGTCTATCAAACAGACTTACTGAGTTCAGTGTAGCTGTTGTATTTTCCACTGAAATAAGTAGGAGGCATTACTTTTGCAGCAGCCTACCTGTATGCAGCCCAAGCAAGCCAACAGATTGGACACCCATGCATTGAACCTTTGCTCAGAGTCACAAAAATGGACATTAAGAAGAGCAGTTGGTTGAAGGGAGTAATAGTTTACTATGAAACATGTGACTCTTCTTGGTCCCTTATTGAAAAAATACACCTATAAAGAAACAGCATCTCTGAAAGTAGCTCTGACTCACAGAAGGTGGATGTCTACAAAAACAAAACAACCAATCACAGAAAACCAGAAAGCACTGTGCACAGTGTTAGGAGCTCGAGAGAAGCTGTTCTACACATTGGTGTTTCACGTAGGATGGATGTTCTTGCTCTACAGATTCCTCACCACGTGAGTCTCAGTTCTTTGTCAAATGCTGTGAAGCTGTGCAGGTTATTGCTGTTAGAGGCATTTCAGCTCTGTGGTTGGGAGGAAGCTGGCCTGGGGGTTATGTTTGTGAAGTTCAATGTCTCTGTTGTTAGCCCTGGGGATGTGCTTTAGAACTGTTCATGACCCGCATTTGGGATCTCTATCAAGAAAGCATGGGCTGCCATAAGTAAGTGATGTTCTGGTACTCGTGGAGGGGTCTGACAGAAAGATCTCAAGGAAATCTGTTCTAGGATGTTCTCTTCAGGTTTGTAAAGATTTCAGTTTCATGAAGTAAATCTAGAGAAATATATGGAATATCTGTTTGTATACTGCCACAGCTCAACTTCCACAAATCCTCTATCACCTCTGTGGACTAAAATACTCACTCTCTTTTTGCAGATCCCTTTAGCCAGCCCTACTCTTCCTCTTTCAAAAGAAGCACCAGCAGTCATTGCAGTCATTCACTGTGTGCATGACTGGGAGCATCTCAGTACATGGCACATTCAGTGAGCTTCAGCACCGATGCACTGAGTTCTGGTTCCCGATACAGCATTTGAAGACTGGATGCTTGTTGAAGAGAAAGCCAGAATGGTCTGGAGGAATAAACAAGAACAGAGCTCTGCACGGCTCAAAAACAGGTCCTGATCTACAGATCTGGCAGAAATTAAGTTTACATTGGGAATCCAGGCAGTATTGTGTTATCTTTTGGGTACTCTACCAGTAGAGATCTTCATAAATACCACAAATGTGACATTCAGATATAAGAGTGGAAGTGAAAATACTCTTGAGGATAGCTTTGTCCCAAACATCGGGGCATAGGTTACATGTCCAGATGTTTCTATTTCAGCCTCTCACTTTCCAGTATTGATTTATGCAGCTGCTGTTTTCAACAACGTGGGTTTTCTTCAGCGTTGGGCTCTAGTATGAGAAGTTGTAATTCAGCTAAAAGGTGAGCATCTTTCTTCATCATCCTGGAAAGATTACATTGCAAACTGAAATCAGGACGGAGGATGACTCAGTATAACCTCTCAGCAGAGCTCTCTTTCCAGAGCTCAGCAAATAAGTCATTAAATTTTACTGAACCACCGCTGGCCGTGGATGAAAGAACGCTGTTAGGGCTGAAGATATCCCTGTCGGTCCTTCTGTCTGTCATAACTTTGGCAACAATCCTTGCAAATGTTTTTGTTGTTATTACAATTTTTTTGACTAGAAAGCTCCACACACCTGCAAATTACCTCATTGGCTCCTTGGCAGTAACAGATCTTTTAGTGTCTGTCCTCGTGATGCCCATCAGTATCGCTTACACTGTCACCCACACGTGGGCCTTTGGCCAAGTGCTGTGTGATATCTGGTTATCATCAGACATCACGTGCTGCACAGCCTCAATCCTACACCTCTGTGTTATTGCACTGGACAGATACTGGGCTATCACAGATGCTTTGGAATATGCCAAACGCCGGACTGCTGGCCGAGCAATGCTCATGATCGCTGTGGTTTGGATGATCTCCATCAGTATTTCTGTGCCACCATTTTTCTGGAGGCAAGTGAAAGCTCATGAAGAAATTGCAAAGTGTAATGTGAACACAGATCAGATTTCCTACACGATTTATTCCACCTGTGGAGCTTTCTACATTCCAACTGTGCTCCTCCTGATATTATACGGTAGAATTTATGTAGCAGCTCGATCCAGGATCCTGAAGCCGCCCTCGCTGTATGGGAAACGATTCACTACTGCACACCTGATAACTGGCTCTGCTGGGTCATCCCTCTGCTCCATTAATGCAAGCCTTCACGAAGGGCATTCCCATTCCGGTGGATCTCCAATATTCATCAATCACGTTCAAATAAAACTTGCAGATAGCATTCTGGAAAGGAAAAGGATTTCTGCTGCAAGAGAAAGGAAAGCCACCAAAACTTTAGGCATCATTCTAGGAGCTTTCATTTTCTGCTGGCTGCCGTTCTTCGTCATGTCCCTCGTCCTGCCCATCTGCCGGGACGCGTGTTGGTTTCATCCCATCCTGTTGGACTTTTTTACATGGTTAGGTTACTTAAACTCATTAATCAACCCCGTCATTTATACAGCTTTTAATGAAGAATTTAAACAGGCTTTCCAAAAACTAATACATTTCAAAAAGTGCTCGTCTTGATCCTCTTCTGTTGCGTTACTGACCTTTGCACAATCTTGCAGCCTCCCCTGAGGTTTTCTGTGCTTTGATTCCCAGGTGCAGAGTGGTGATCTCCATCCCTGTGGCTGCCCTGTGCTGTGCATGGAACAGGGAATGTCTCGCAAGTTTGGTCCTCTCTGTCTGGAACTCTGTATACCATAAGATAACTTGTCTGTGGTCTCTGCAGTGATCATTTGTATGTGTAATATCAACAGACGAAGCACAGTTTGCAGCGGGTGAAAGACTGAACAGAAAGCTCGGTTTGTACAGGGCTGCTCCGAAAGTAATGCCTCCTGGTTTATAACGTTGGCCCACAACACCAGAGGAGGGTGTTGGTGGGATGGCAGTAGAAGTTGAACCTTCCCACCGATATCCCATTACATATTGTTGCTGCATGACACATGGCAGCAGTCTGACAAATGGTGTCTGAAACAGAAGTGCGTATATAGCAAAGGCGTGTCATTGAATTCCTCCATGCAGAAAAGAATGGCACCCATTAACAGTCATCAACACTTTGGAATGTGTCTGGAGACCCAGCAGTGGATGTGAGCACAGGGATGTGGTGAGTAGTGCATTTCAGCAGTGATGACAGTGATGCAACAGTTGAGTTGCCTTCTGGACAGCCATACAGATTTTTAGAGCACGGCATGCAGCTCTTGTTCATCACTGGTGAAAATGTACAGCTAATGGTGGTGGAGGCACTGAAGAATGGTGTTCTGAAGCTCTGTCAAACAGTGTTATTGTACTCTTTGCATCTGTTGTTGTTTCTACAGAAGGAAATAGGAGGCATTACTGTCAGAGTGACGTTTATAATAAGGTGGCACATGCTACCAAGCCTGCCATGTCTTCGTAACCTGATGAGAGGAAAACTTATGCATATTTGGAGGACTTCAGTACTTCTGCTGTATATTACTAGCAGTTCATGTAGGCTGAGAAGGTTTCTGGAGAATGGGATCTAGCGCCTGCATTTCCTGTGGCACGTAGCTATCCATCTGAAATTGATAAAGCCAGCAGCTTTGGCAGGAAACAGATGGCAGCCTGAGTGCAGGCAGCAGGGCATGAAGACACAGCAAGCACGTGAGTTCCGTGGGCCCTTCGCAAACGTGAATTTGAAGCTTCACTTCTGGTAAACTGCAGAAAGAAGATACACCGTTGGAAATCATTTTTACACATTTGATCATGTGTGCATTAAGCCAGTGCAGAAATACCGCAAAATAAATAGCATGAACATTATGGAAAAGTACCTTGCGCTTATATTTGTGTTGTTTTGGGTTGGTGGGCTTTTTGTTTGTTTGTTTTGCATGCCCAAAATGAAACAAAATATGTTCAGTGCCAGTGTGGAATGATGGGGACCTCAGAATGGAGCCAGAAGGACCGATCCTTGGTTCTGGTAATGTTTATTCCATAACCATAGGAAATGAAGGTAAATTCAGCAGAGACAGAGACATTGGTGTGTCTAATTCCTGGGCACTCAGGCTCCCTTAGGAAGCAACTACATGCTTAAGATTGAGCCAGGAAAATGCTATTTTTTTCAGCCTTTGTGAGAATTGATTCTTCAAACAATGCTTGGATACTGTGAGCCTTTGGGGATGAAAGATGTGGGTGAGTGAAAACTGAAGACTTCAGATAGAGAAAGAACAACTACCGTGAAGTAGTCAATAATCTGTTCTCCATACTCATAGAGGTAAGACAAGAAATCAAGGAATTTGGAAAGAAGCGAAATATAAAGAAAAACCTTCTTTGATATTGAGGGTGTTGGGGTGGATGTGCAGAATAAAGAAGAAATTGCTCACAATGATGAGGAGGGGATGACATAGTCTATGTCTGCTATGTGAGGAGCTCTAACAAACATTACCCTGCTTTACCTTTATATCTGGTTGTAAGTGCTCAGTGGATTGAGATTCCTTCCTTATTGCTAGCAGTCCTGGAGATGATAGATTAAATGGATGAAAGACCAGTGAGCAGATGGAAAACGGGATATTTGGAAAGCCATGTCCGAAGGAATCCTGCAAGAAGCTGTTCACCTAATCCCCGTGTACTGAGAGGTATTTTCTCTGCTTCCATACCAATGTTCTGAGCCTGCCCTTTGTCAAGGTGTCCTTTCCAAAGACTCCTTTGTTTCTTTCCAACATTCAGAAGGACACCTGGAAACCTCCTATCCGCCATCCTTCTTGTAACTGCTGGATAATGATGAGCTGCTCAGCTTTCCCCAGCCCTGTGATAGTTCCTAGCTGGAACACTTTGTCTTCTTCATACGTATACAAATCAAGTGGGGAAGGAGGAAAGGAGAAGCAGACCTGGACAATTCAGTCCAGTACTGAGAGCACAGCTGGAGAGCAAGACTCTGGGTCAAATCTGTTATCTAATAAGTAGCAGATGGCTTTATGCCCAATATAAAAACTGTTAAATTACTTCAACAGGTGGAATGGTGAACTTTGTCCTTCAATATCTGGGGAGTGACATTGTTTAAAAGCAAGCTTCCCAGAAGAGTATTTTGGTCCTTGATTTGGTGGGTTGGCATTTCCCGCACAGAGCTGGGTTGGCAGCAGTACCCAAAGCCAAGGCAAATTCCCAGGTGTCTCCACAGCATTTCTCCTGCTGGTCCATCTGCCCAGTGTGAGGACTTCGATAAATCATAAAACTATCGATAACGGTCCTGAAGGGGCGTTGGAGAGGCCAGCGGGTCTGCTCCCATGGCCTCATCTGGATCAGTTATGCTTTTGTACTTCTCCTGTCCTGCCTACTCTTAAACTAAGACTTCTGATGTTGAACAGAATGGCAAAATATCATAGCACAGAAAGATGATCCATTACTGTTCTTCAGGCTTTCGTAAGACACTGTTAGATTGGAGAGCAAATGAACCGAGCCCTTCCTTTGATTCAATTATAGAATCATAGGATCATTTATGTTGGACAAAACCTCAAAGATCACTGAGTCCAGTCATTAACCTGGCACTGCCAAGTCTACCACTAAGCCCCAATGTCCCCAAGCACCACATCTGCAGATCTTTTAAATGCCTCCTGGGCAGGTGGCTCAACTACTCCCCTGGGAGTAGTCTTCACGACCTTTTTCATGGAGAAATTCCTCCTGATAGCTAAGATAAACCTCCCCTGGCACAACTTGAGGCCACCGCTTCTCATCACTGTCACCCAGGAGCAGAGGCTAACCCCCCTCCCCCCCTCACCACAGCCTCCTTTCGTAGGGAGCGATGAGGTCTCCCTTAAGTCCTTTTCTGTTGGGCAATTTCCAGCCACTCTTCCACCATCCTGCAGCACGGCGTGGGCTTGGTGTGACCCAAATGCAGGACCTGACACTTAGCCTTGCTGATCCTCATACACCTTTGGCCCATTGCTCCAGCCTATCACAGGCTAATTAGAAGCTAATTCAAAAAGCCTGCAATAGGCTATTTTTTTTTTTTTTTTTTTTTTTTTTGCCTATTCTGTAGACTAATTCAAAAAGGCACACGGTCCAATATTACACCATTCTTAATGCCAGTAAATATGTGATGTAGTGCTTCAGGAATTCGTATTTGAAAACAAACAGTAACATGGAACTGGCAGAGGACAACGCTGACAAGCATCGTAAAGGTAAGATAAAGAACGCCCCACAGCTGAAAGGAGGAGGCTGTCGTGGCAGAGATCAATGTCCATATTTACTGTGTCATTCATGGTCTGCGGATCACAGTTGAGCATACGGACTCATCTCACAGAAGACGCAAGAGCTGAGTGGTTTCTAGGAGCCTCTCAGATGCAGCTCTTGTAATACTGAGCATGAGTAAAGTACAGCACATTTTAACTTGTAACAGAAGAATGTATTGCGGTTGTCCCAGCAGATGATTTCAATGACTAAGTAGGATTTATTCAAAACAGAAGAATTGGTTAAATGGAAGTCAAAGCGTAGATGTTCCCTGCAGCAGCCTGCAATTAGATCTCAGTGCAGGATATTCCGTCAGCTGGAGACTTCTGTTTTTATCAACTACCAGGAACTCTCCCCAGTCACCACCGCCTTTCAGAATTGATAGAAAGCATTCCTGCCATGGCATTGGCTTTTAGAAGCCAGTGCAGTAAATATTAGGATCTTACCATGACTCTGATTGTTAATGCTTAAAGCCCGAATTCCTGCAATCAGGTAATAACATAAGAACCGCAGCTGCCACTAGAAGAAAGTCTTCTTCCTTGCATAGAAAAACAAGATTGCACCCAGAGAGTGGTATCAGTGGCTCAGTGTGTGGATGGAGGTCGGTGAGGAGTGGTGGCCCGCGGGGGTCCATCTCAGGATCAGCGCTCTTGAGCATCTTTACCAATGGCATCAATGATGGATTGAGTGCACCCACAGCACTTTGTTGATGGCACCGAGCTGAGCGGTGCAGCTGATAGAACAGAAGGAAAGGATGCCAGCCAGAGGGACCCAGACAGGCTGAGCAGTGGGCCCAGGTGAACATCATGAGGCTCAACAAAGCCAAGCAGTGTCGATTTGATGGATGCCGCTGGCTCATAAACCCATGGGCTGATTCAACTGACTGAACTGGCGGAACAGTATTCACTCTGCTTTAATTTTCCGCCGGTTTAATGAACAGATTGAATGCCAGAAGTGGTGCAACAGAAGCCGCACAGACTCACAAATAGCTGCAGGAGGACGGGAGCAGAACTGCATGTTCCATCAGCAAGCTGTTAGATCGACTCAGGTACCTCATTTAAACTGACCGCAGAAACAGAGCGAGCGCAGAGCAGAAAAGTGACTTCATGGACTTTGTGGGCTGGAAGACGACTCAGAAACATTTTCAGTAGACAGTGAGAAGTCTGTTTTCTGTAAGCTTCTGTAATGCTCGTGCCTCCGGTGTCTGTGGCATCCCATGGCCAGGCACTTCTCACGTGATCAAGCTGTGCGAAACCAGCACGAGCTACTTGGGTTTGTTCCAGCCTGCTGCACCCATGTGGTCCCCTGCTGTCAGACATGCTGACGGTTCCTGCTGCTTCCCCATATTATTTATAATTCTATGGGTGTTTATGATTTCCCCTCCCCCTACTTTGTCTCTGATCGCGTCTGCCCACGTGATTTGTATTTTGCATCCCTGGCACCATAAGAAGACAAGGTTGTCCTTGCAAGTCCTCTGAGTAAGAAAGAGATTCCCTTTTCCCTCTGGTTCCCTCCTGACTTAAACACACTCTGCCATTCCTACCTCCCCACAAGCAGAGACCTTCTCTAACAAGCAACCCCTGGCATATCCCCTCCTCCCCTGTGCCTCTGCCCCTCTTCCTATTCCAGCCTGTGCAGTTTGCTGCACTTCTGTCCCCTTTGCTCTTCAGAGCTGTACTCCCTTCCCGTTGTTCCCATCTCTCCAGTTTTTGGCAGGCTGTCCTTGCTGCCAACCCCTCAGTCCGGCCTGGAGCCGGGTCTGCCTCCATCACTTCCTTACATCCTCACTTCCACTTGTCCCTTTCTGTCCCTTTGCCCTACGCTTCCATGGACTGTACTAATTCCCCATGAACAAGAAACAACACAAAACAGCTCCTTCTCCAAAGGGCAGCTCGCTTTTCCTTTATTTCTCTTCATTTCCCAAATTTGTTCTCCAAAACACCTCTTCCAGCAGCTGCAGCTCTGCTGCTACAGCCCTGGTACCATCAGCTGCAGCCACACTTCCACACCACCCACAGCAGATGCCTGATGTTGGTCATTCCCTGCTTTTTCCATCTCTTTGGATTCACCACCTGGATGCTGGTTCAGAGACATTCCCCAGTATTCCCCTTACATCTGGAATCAGCCTCGTGAGGTTCCATAAATCCACGTGCCAGGTCTGCACCCGGCTCACAGCGACCCTCACCAGCAGTATGAGCCGGGGGGTGTAAGGATGGAGCACAGCCCTGCCCAAAAGGAGGCACTGATGGATGGCAGCTGGACACGAGGCAGCACTGTGCCCTCACAGCCCAGACAGCCAACCGTACCCGGGGTACATCCACAGCAGCGCGGCCAGCCGGGCAGGGAGGGGATCTGCCCCTCTGCTCTGTGCTGAGAGCTCACCTGGAGCACTGCGCCCCGATGGGGAGTCCTCAGTACAGGAGAGACGTGGGGCTGTTGGAGAGCATCCAGAGAAGGGCCACAAAAACGCTCCCGGGGATGGAACGCCTCCCTGTGAGGCCGGGCTGAGAGCTGCGCTGTGCAGCTGGAGAAGGGAAGGCTGCGGGGAGACCTATAGCAGCGTGTCCGTGTCTGAGGGGGCTGTGAGAAAGGGGACAGGCACTTTAGCAGGGTGACAGGATGGGGGAAATGGTTTCAAAGTAACAGAGGGGAACTCTAGATTGGATGTAAGGA
>PPHD01020164.1:0-13771 GCA_002909625.1 Bambusicola thoracicus
AGAAGAGAAGAGAAGAGAAGAGAAGAGAAGAGAAGAGAAGAGAAGAGAAGAGAAGAGAATCTTTTGGAAGGAATCTGAAAAGACCACTGAGTTCAACTGTCTGACTACTTCAGGGCTAATCAAAACTTAAAAGCATTTTATTGATGACATGGTCCAAATGCCTCTTGAACACTGACAGGCACAAGGCACCAACAATAGGAAACCTGCTCCAGTGTTTGACCACCCACAAAGAAGTTGTTCCTAATGCCCAGCCTGACCCTCCTTTGGCTCAGGTTTGTGCTGTTTCCATCCTGCCATCAGTTCCCAGGAGCAGAGCCTGGTACCTCCTCTCTCTTCTTCCCCCCCCTCAGGGCACATCAGTGAGCAGTGAGGTTGCCTGTTGGCCTCCTCCAGAATGGTGAAACTGAATGTCCTCAGTCTCTCTTATAGAACATGTCTTCCAGCCCTGTCATCAGCTCTGTTGCCATCTTCTGGAAGTATTCAAGTTCCTTAATGTCTTTTTTTTTTTTTTTTTTTTTTTTTTTGTACTGTGGAGATCAGAACCACGCACAATACCCCAGAATTAAATACATTTCCAATTGAACCATGCCAGAATGTCCCATCTGGCTCAGCAGTCTGCCTCCATCAATGGCCATGGGAGATGCTACTTAGGGATATGAAGTTAATTTGGATACTAGCTACTGTCCATTCTCCATCCTACCCACCTCTTAAACACGTTTCTTCATCTCCCACTCTATGTATATCCATCTCCTGTCATATTTTGCCCATGTTGTTTCTTCCTACAAAACTGTCTAAAACTAGGCTCCTTGCCTAGACAATCTTCACTTCTCAAAACCATCTCCCTTTCAGATTGTCAGATTTTCTTTCCTACCTACTTTATTTTCTGGTATTTCTTCACACTACTCATCTAAGTATGAGCCACTCATGCCAAATCCAGCCTTACCTGGATTTAGTCTACTTCTCAGTCTTATACTCTGTGTTCAGCCTGTCCTCACCCTCGTAGTCCCCAGCCGTGTCTCTCAGCCTCTTCACTGACAATCATTGTGTACTTTGTTTCTCTATTTCTTTCTCTCCCTCTGGCCCAAGTTTAGTCCCCTGTACACTTGTGTAGATTTCTTCCTGCAGGCCCATTACTAGCAGCAGAATAGCCACGGACAGCCAAGGAGAGACAGGTTTTTCTCTCTCTTTAGTGGTGTTCAGCTTCATTGTAGAGTAGTATAACAAATTCAGGCAATGTTCAACTTTCTTCCTAGACTGGAGGCTATTATTCGTCCACGGACTTGTCCTTTGTGTTCAACACTAACAGCCATAAAACAATGCAGCATGTTCAGTAAGGTCAAAACTTTCAGTTCTGTATATTGCTAAGACTTAAAGACTCTCCAGAATGCTGTTCAGTGAAAATTTCAATTTTCTATAAAAGCGACGATTTGATATCATGTAAACGATCTGTCTACACTGAATATTTTATGGTACCTTAGTTTCTAAGGTCCTAATTTCTCACAGTGACCAAAATAAGTGGGCTGGATTAAAGAATCTAGACAAGAAGAATGGGTAGTCAAACATGATGTCAAAAGGAAGAGGGGAAAAGGTGCATCTAAACTTGTAGAACACTGAGGACATGAGTAGAGAAACTGCATGTGTGTGTAACTTTCTCAAGTAAACAAACTGAAGCGTGAAAGAGAAATAAGCAAAAAATATATGGAAGTCAAACACAAAGTTGAAGAAGTTACTGAAAAAGATATCTCAGTTAAAAAAAAAAAACTTTGTCATTTCATATAAAGTCACAAATGAACATATGAAAGATGAAAAAAAAAAAGGAATTTCATATTAATATAATAGAAATGAGGAAATAATTGAGACAATGAGAAGAAAAGCAGAACAGAAGGAAGATGATGGCTACAAAAGGAGCATTAATTATTCTGGAGTGTTTCAAAGTATTTCTGTAAAGTACATGGGCCATAATTTTCTGAGAAGCCACCAAATGACATCTCTGAAGAGGAAGTGCAACATCTGCCCTTGTGGTTAGCTGACCCAATTAGTGATGGAAGACGACCTGATTTGGTAAACAGAAGATATTATTTTGTGTATCATAGCCTATCTCAGCTTATCTTTTAACATTATAGCCATTGTAATGATACAACGATGCCTTCTCTGATGCTTGATGTGCTTTCTATTGAAAATGTCTTGTTGGGATATTTTTTCTTCTATATTGTACTAAGCAAGCTGGTATATTTACAGAAGTGCTTCCTTCACACAATCTTTATTAAAAACAGTCCACTTTCATTATGTGAAACTAATTGTGAGGTCCTGTTTTATAGCTTGTCGTGCCTTGTTTGTGTTGAGTAGATCACTGGTGAATAAACAGCTGAGTCAATTTCTAACATAAATATTTTCTTACCTTAATTTTACAAGAGATGGTTGTGAAAAATGGCATCATTTAGTCTGAACCCAGGAGGAGAGCAAAAGTCTTCTCAAAAAGCATCAAAAGTTCTTGCTTTGTATACCAGGGAGCATAAGATCAAAGTTGCATAATTAAAATGTAAACTATGACTATGATTTTAATCTAGAAATTTCTTCCAACATTGCAACAAGCCACATTAGACAATAGTTTTAGCTAATTAAATGAGATCATTTTTATCCAATATAAAATGCAGCTGTTCAGCAGAGAGGGATTTTGTCCAGATTGTAACAGGAACTACTGAAATCATGCAACAATATTGTCAGTACTCAGACAGTTTTGGCTAAATCTTGAAATGTACTTTCTGTCATCACTCTACCTCCAGTGCATTCTATTCCTTCCCCACCTTATCTTTTTCCTCTCTCTTTCATACCTTAGAGTTTATTAACCCACACACAACTTACAATTTAGAAATATAAATCCCTTAGAAGTTGGAAATGGCCTGTATAAGGGTATCAAATAAGGAGCAGTAAAAATATTTACAATTCTCCTGAGATAGCATTGGATCTAACTCTTGGTCCTCCTCTCCCTCATTTCCAGCTAAGAGAAAAAAATATATAACAGTAAAGGGATATGCTGGAGATTCCTGTCTTATCTCCTCAGTTCAAGTATGACATGGAGAAAACATGCTGCCAAGTCATCTTCCTCTGTTTTCAAGCTGTGTATATTTTTACATCTAAACAATAGCTTTTGACTCGAGGGCAGTTCCTAAGGTCACTGAAAAATCATTTGTGGGCTTAAATGTTTTCCAAATTCTCACAACGTTCACACCCCTTGTAGACATTTCATTAGTCTTCCTACAGCTTCAGAATCAGGAAAGTGGCTCAGAGCTCCATGTCACCTTGTGTCCATGATGCTGTGTTGATTCAAGGGGCTTGCCCCAAAATTTCCACCTGCTTGTGCTCCCATCTTTCCTTCTTAGTTCAATGGCCTTCACATGGGCATTGCTTCACCCTTTGCCAGAACCTGCTTCAGACTTTTGAGAGAAATTGAGGTCGCCTTTGAAATACCTGACCTAATTGATGAGAATGTTTCCTCCTCCTAGCAAGTGTTTGTGTACACACCCAACGAAACTGAGCAAAAATCTCTGCTGTGCCTTCATAGCCCAATACTGGTCAAGTTTACCACACCCTTAATTAGGGTGTACCTTAACACAGTCATCATGTGATTGACTTAATGGACTAGGTGATGTCTGAAGGCACCCTCCAACTGAACTATTCTATTAGAATAATACAGACAATCTTAAACTTTATGAATGCTACAAAGGATGAATGTGCTGTACGTGATGCAGATGGTATCTTATGGTAATCCTGGTTGATACTGTTCTTATTAACAGTGTGGTGATTGGGGGGTGGCTCTGTTTGCACATAGAACAAATCATTTTTAACTGCAAAACATTATTTATTTTGCATTCCTACTGGGATATTACAGTTCTGTCCAATCTAAGGAGAATCATGTAGGATTCAAAGCCGCATTTCTCACCCTTTACCATGTTCTCTCCCTGCCCCTTCATCTTTTCTGCTGTGAGACATTACATCTTTCACAACAAAATTGAAAAGTGCTCTATATACCTCATCCCACCGTTATACTGTCACAAATAAAGGAATGAGCCAGAGTTTGGGTTGTCTGAAGTCTCTTTACATACAGATAAATTAACATTCTGCCCTCAAGGATGTCCTCAGCTTCACTTTTGAATAGGAAAAATCCCTAGACAGGGCTTGTCCCTGTACCGCATCCAAGTGTTTCCTGGAGGGCATGGGTTGGCATGAGGCAGAAGTGTGCCAGGCAGCATGCAGGTGGAGGAGACACTTGTGGGATGGTGCCTATGAGCCACTTTCCTTCACGAGCATGTACATGCGTAGACTCCGTACATCAAAAGAGATTTTTGAACACCATCAGGTAGTCTTTTAACAAGGGCTTTTATCTTAAGTGCTTCCATACACAAGAGAATGAAAAAGAAGGAGCAACAGATGCACACTGCATTTTTAAGAAGTTTCTAGTTTTCTTTTTGAAGTTTGTTTTGCTCAAGTCTGAATGATTTTGTAGGCTGATCATCTAAGGCAGCTGAAGCTACGGCCATGCCCTTGTAACTATGAACAGGAATAACCCCCTGTATTGCTACACAAGAGAAAGTCACAAACAGGAAAACTCAGTGAGGAGCACAAATTAAAACAATAAGTTCCGTGTATTTCTTGAAGGAATCAGGAGTCAGGTCACTCCACAAGCTTTATGAAAATGGAGCAGGAAGGGAGTTACTTGGATGAATATGAAAATGTTAGGAAGTGATAAAACTCTTGACTCCTTCCTCATCCCTTTCCAAGAGCTTTATATGTCTTAAACAAGCACATCGGAGCATGAAAGAGACTTTGTTGTACTGTTCAGGAGCCTTTCAGTAAGAGGAATTCAGAGAAAAACAATTAAAAATTCACTTCCACTTAATATAACAGATAATACTTTTGCTCTGCATGTGACATTCTATTTCCAAGTGAACTGATGCCTTCTTCATGACAACTGTGAAACAAAACAAAGCAAAACCAACAAATCCCTTTCCCGAAGAAGTGGAAGAAATCCAGTTACCCCATCTGTTCCCATAGCAAATAGTACACGAGACTTTGTTATTTTAATAGATTTGAAGAAGATGCCATGTACAAAGCTGCATGTGAGATACCAAGATTTTATTTGGAATATGCATGCAGCAGAAATAACAAACCTGTAACAGAGGTATTTGAGATACTGGATGTCGAACTCGATTTCCCCAATCAGAGCCCAAAATAGCTCTTTGAAATGAGTCACTAGATTAACCCGACTTACTGTTTGAGATCACTAAGATTAACAGAAGTTGGACAACTCTGAATCATCTTAACAGGGGAGCAGATTGAAAACAGAGTCAGAAAGAATAAATGAATTATGATTCTCTCCTGCTTTTACTTCAGTGAGTAAAACATTGGCAGTAGTAACCTGAAGGGCTGCACATTTATCAGGTGAGCCACAAGACTGTGTGGGTTATAGCACCTCCTCATCTGAGGGAACAATATCTGCCAGGTATCACTGTTCCTGGCTATGAATTTGAGCTTTTCCTTTTAGAACTGATTGATATTAAAAAGAAATTCATATTAATGTTGAGCTAATATAAATTACAATATAAATCACCTAATTATAAATTGTGATACGAGTTACTGCTTACACAGAACAAGCTTATGAACAATTTACTCAGCATTTTTCTTGTTGAGTCTAACAGTTTGAGTATGTTCTCCAGAATAAGTCTTCTTCACTACCTGCTCCTTGTCAGATGTATAAAAGAAAACTCTTCAAAAATCTTTGCACTGTAAAGTTTTCACTTTCTATCTCCTTTTTTTATACATTTTTACATCTTTTTTGTCTCTCACTGTAGAAACTAAGGTCTATGTGACACTCTACTTGAAAACTGACTCATGCTGCAGTTCATTGCCTGTGGTACACTACCATGAAGATTGGATAAGCATTTGTGTAAAAGCATCTATATCTTTATTTTAGAGAAGATGATATTACAAATGCCATGTGAGAAGGTTTAAAGTTACACCACTGATGTTCCCAAGGAGAAATCTCAGGCATGACCAGGCTCAAGCATCCTAGAACAGAGTATGTGATCTCCATCTGCTTTTGTTTTAGAATCAGGCAAAAAGTATAGCTTGGAATCTTCCTTGCTTAGAAAAGCCTCTTTGGAAAGTGCTCAGCATCTCCAGTTAGCCTCTATATGAGTATGCAGCATTTCTAATCAGCCTGAACTCAGACTGCATTCAAGGTGCTTACACAGTGCAGAATTACGTCTCTGGCTGCTCCAAATCTAGTCTATTCTCTGGAGACCTCAGCCAGGCTCAGCGCTGCAAACTTAGCTACTGTCACCATGGCCGAGAAGTGGTTCTGTGCAAATCTCTACAGGCTGAGACAGAAATGCTACCTTCCCAAGAAGCTAGCTATTCCAGCAACATTCAAAGACTGATTTCCAGACTGTATATTCCTTTGAATGCTGCAGAACAAACTCTCTAGTAAAGGCATTTCAAAATAAAAAATTAACATACTACAAGCAGGGTTATGTCAATAATATGAATATCATTGCTTTTAACACATAGCTTGTATATTGAGCTGTATGTCTAAATATAACAGAAGACTAACAGAGAAGACACATGTAACAGAAATGGGTCATTTTAAGCAGTTTTTTCTAAAACCTCCCCCATTTATTCCAGTTTCTGTCACACTATGTTTCATCGTTATTTGTTTCCTTGCTAAAGGTTAAAAATAACTCAAGATGATGACTGGACTCCTTTTGATTACGCAGTTAAGAGGGAAGCTCTGAAAGCACACAGGTGGGCAGGCAGCCTGCTGGAAGCCAGGAGAAAACAGTAATCAAGGAACAAGAGGTACAGAATGTGCAGACACTTCGGGAACGACAGGCTTTGCATCTGCCCCCATACCTGTGTATCTAGATAGGCCAACTGAGGAGCTAGTGAAACCCCAAATCAAGTCCCCACCAAAACCAAGGTTCTTCATTTTTCATTTTGCAACTCTCCGTCACGTATATTTTATTTTGTTGCCCTACATACATTTAATACTTCATCTGATTTCTTTTGAATTCCTCCAGAGATGTAGGGTTTTCTTCTGAACAAACTATGGCATCCTTCAGCAAAAAAAAAAAAAACAACAAAAAAAAAAAAAAGAAACCCTAACTGCTCTGCCATACCCATGTATTCACTAAAGCCTGTATACGTGGATTTTGCTCACAGAAGCCCCATAGAAGATGTTGATGAAGAATTGTTACTGTGTTGTGTTCAGCTTCTTTTCCTTCTGGACTTGACCTTTGTGCAGATTTTTCTCCTGGCCAAAAACCTCATGATTTTAGTCTCTCCCTTCCCTAAGCTCAGATTTGGAGCTTCCTGTTAGACAGCTTATGCTTGAAGTTCTCTGATTATTCACTGTTGGAACTCTTCCATCCTCTTTCACAATCCTGAGCCTGCAGCATATTAGCTGCTTGTAAAAATATATTCACAGCCCACACAGAGGGAGCACTCAGTGCTTCAGAGCCCATAAGAGCTTGTGGGTCTCAGGCTGCTAAGAAACAACCACAAAAAAAAAAATGCGTTCACCCAAGTGGACACAGCATCTGTATGGAAAGGACAGCAATCAGATTTAGAAGTGTTTGAAGTCTACAGGCCACTAGACAACAAGCAGATAGACTCAGTATCCCTACTCTCATCTAAGAATTGGAGAAATTCAAGCATGTAATGCTTGGTTTTCTGCTTTATGTTAAATATATATATATATTGTTAGATGACAAATCATGGTTTTTTTCCAGCTTTTCTGCAACACAGAATTGTTGGGCAGTCTCATTTCATAGAATCATAAAACCATTAAGGTTGGAAAAGATCTCCAAGGTCATCCAGTCCACCCATGTACCCACTGTCAATATTGCCCACTGAACTGTCCCCAAATAACACATCTCCATGTTTCTTGAGCACGCCCAAGGACAGTGACTCCATCACCTTCCTGCACAGCCTATTCCAGTGCCCACTCTTTCGGAGAAGTTTTTCACAGGCTTGCAAAATATATTTTCATATTTTGATGCTATTTTCTGTGTTTTCACTGGATCAAAAACCATGGTCAGTAGCAGTGATCAGTCTAAAACTCTTTTTTCCTGCAAACTTCTCAAAGACCAAATTTCAGCTAAATTTAAGGTGTTATATATAGCAGATACACAACATATAATTAAAAGCACAATCACATCTTAATCTATAATTTAATAATAAATCTAACCAACTATGTAATAAAATTCAATGAAAGAGGATACGAACCCATGAGTAAAAATACAGGTTCCTATGCAAAGCTTTTTGTGGTCAGGAAATAAAACTTTATTTGAAAAACATGAGCGAACAGAAGTGCACCAAAGATATCTGAGTCCATCATCAATTTCTCCTCCAGTGAGAGACAACCCACAGGATGCCGAACTTTGGTTAACCAAGTAGGTCAAAAAAGCAACAGAAGTGGGAGACAACACAAGTTATTTTTGGATTTTCAAGAGGTAAGCGATCTTGAGTCCCCAAAACTGGGATGGAAAATGGACCTGAAAACCCCATGAGGTGGCTCAGGTGCTGCTCACGAGTCTATGTTTCATATTTCCTTGAGGATGGCAGCATTTCTTTTGACACCAAGGTCTTATAAGGTATAATTTGATAGGGTAAAGATATTACAGTCATGGAACCACATAAACCACAGGAAAAAATTGTTGTAGAAACAGAACCTCTTTTGTGAGGCATTGACAACCAAGAGCACATCACAGCTCTAAGTCTTTAGCTTTTCCTGAACAGTGCAGACTGACTCTTGTGAGGAAGACCAGAATTTGTGAAATGATTTTAAACAAGTTTCCAACTCCTTTGGTCTTCCCCTTGCCTTCCATAATCACTTTGCATTTGCTGATCATTCAACTTGCCTCTTGTCCTGAGCTTGCCCCCAAGGTTTCTGGGCCCAGGAACTGGAGGTCCAAGTCATGCTTTGAACCCATGCCAGGGAGACACCTCAGAACATGGCAGGATATCCATGCTCTTTTCTGTGAAAAATAAACCTCATTTTGAGGGTTAAAACAGTATCCTTTAGATTCACCTTATGAGTGCCTAGAAATCCAGAACTGGAGGGAATGACGCGTCTCATGCTTTCTTTGAGTACATAGAGAGACTGAAAAGATTAGTTAATTAAGAGTTCAAGTATTTGTCCAAATTCTGGTTATTATGCTGCATGAAATTTCACACTTTCACACATATGGTGAAGTAACCTGATGGGGTTTGAGAACCAGGATACAAAGTTTTAATTGCTTATGAGTTTGAACTCTTCTTGGCAGTATCATGGGATTGATTTGTGCGTTTCAATACCAGAGCTGCAAGGTTATGCCATAATTGCAATTTACTAACATGTCCATAGTTAAAAGAAAACAGAGAGTAAATCAGAGTTGACAATATAGACTATGTGAACTCAAGCAACCTTAAAGTTCTGGGCTATCCCATGTGCGACTTCGTGTTTAACATGGCACAGTTAACATTAAACCTTGTCCCATAAAGCAGTTTCTGTAATACTCATGGGTCAGAGTGTCCAACATCTACAAAAGACCACGAATCTCTTCCATTTTTTTTCTCACTAGGGTGCTTGCCCTATTTTTAGGAAGAGTTGACTCATGTCTTGCTTGATTTTCATTGTGCAGAGGAGAAAAAACAATATCCCCCACGTGCTTTTTTTAGAGTGGTGATCTTAAAAAAAAATATGGTCAGCAGCTGTCATTGCTTGGAGATGACAGCTGGTTTTATCCTAGAAGATGTCTGGAATATATCTGGTATAATTCCAGCTGTCCCTGTATTTATCAGGTATTCATACCTCAGTATGATATAGAGCTTGTACTTATAGAGCTTATACTCTATATATAGAGAGAGAGCTTATACTCCCTAAACAATTGTCATGCATATTAAATTAAGTCAATTAGCTGTATGTTCCCATTATAATGCCTGCATGGATGAGAAATCCCTACAAAATATAAGTTCAGTTGTATATTTATATTTATTGCTTGCAGATCTGATCCCAAATCTATGATCTATGATCAGAGGAGAACTCTGCTGCCTTCCAAAGACTTTGGTTTAGGTCCTAATGAGAGAACATCATTAGAAAGCTTTCCAGTTTAGAAACAGTCACAAAATACCAAATGTTTGTCTAACATTACCCAAAGCAAAGATCTTTTTCTCACAAGCAGAACAGGATCTCTAACTTCTTTTCATTGTTTCTTTCTTGGGTGACAGGTCCAACTTCCAGCAAAGCATGCGCAGTTGTGGTTGGTCCTTTAAAGTCAGTTCGTGACTGAATTAAACACCGGAGCCCCTTTGTCTGGTAAAGATTAGAAAGTGCTGTGTACAAACTTGTGCAGTGGCCAGTATTGGAGCACACAAGCAGCACACTGTCTGGCTTCTTTAACTGCTAAGACTTATTGCTGTTTGAGAAAGAGACAAAGCAGAAGAGAGAGCACTGCGTGGGTGATAACTCCTCCATTATGCTGCATGATGGACTACTTGTATCCTTTAGGAAATCCAAACAGGAAGCTGAGGCAGTTGTGTTTCTATGAAGCAGCAGAACTGTTTTGTTGTGTTACAATAACCAGGAAGTGGCAGATTAGGTTGTTTTAACCTCATTCTCTCACTCAGCCGTGAATAACTGAACATGAGTCTGGTTTCATGGCTTGGGCATTTAAAGTACATTTGAAACCTCTCTGCTGTGCTGCCTTCCCACTTCATGTTGATATGCGAAGGTTGGACATTATTTGATCTCATGCTGATTTTATATCTATTGTCAATGAATCTAATCCTCATTTTTCCAGCAGTGGCTGCTTAAAGTGAGTAGCTTGTGAAGGAACAAAACAGACATGTTTAAAACCGCCACTTGCCAGAGCCAGTGTGACAGAGAACAGAAATATAAAGCCATTCAGCCCCCAGGAAAATCTTGTGTTTATGACTTTGGCCAGCTGCAGATACTTGTAAAAACGTTTGCTGTTGTAGTTTCCAGTAATAGCGTTTCAGGCATCCTCTCTGTCAGAGGTCATACCCTGACAGTCACATTCAGTGGTGACTAATTCACTTTCCCTCTATCGTTTGGTCTAGACCCTTTTTAAACTTTTTATCTTCCACATCACTCAGTGGGTATGACTTGGACATTAATCATGAAGTACTAAAGACACGCCATGATTAAAGAGGAACACTCTGCTACCCTTCCTTTATCTGCTCCTCTATAACTCAGCTAGGCACCCCGTGCTCTGCTTATGTGAGAAAGAGCAAACACATCTTCTGCCACTCACTTTCTCCAGTACTTTTCATGACTCATAGACATCTCTCATCATTTCCAAGTGAAAGAGCCATATAATCAAGCCCCTACTACCATCACCTGAGACATCCTCCTCTGTGCTATATTTTGTTGGTAATGCAAGAACACAATCCATATGCTCTTTCCCAGATGTTGGGGTGCCTGATTTGATGCAACCACCTAACATTATTCAATGAGAGATTGGAATTTAAATCCCTCATTTCATCAGACAGTTTTGTAAGAATATTTAGTGAGATGCTTCCATAGCTCTCCCAGTGTGTTTCTATGAGTTTGAATAGCCTAAGTAACTGTAGCAGGTGAAAAGCCTGTCATTTTCCAGCTGCTCATGTTCCTTTTTGGAGAGCAACCTGTCTCAGGTTCACCTGGAAGTCAACAATATTACTTTTCAGATCCTGAAGGAAGTTCTTGCTGGACAAACAAAAGAAAAAGGTGAGATACAATATCAGAAACATCACAGAAATTGCACTTCCATGGCACCTCTGGAGATCCGTAATAGTTAAGCCACACTGGTGTGAATTGCATCCATCCTGCAGCTGATGTGCATGTAAAAGCCAGGCCTGAAGTTGCAAGAAGTACCAGTGTTTCACACTGATACACACTAGCCTGTTCCATGTCGTTAGTATTCCAGATACTACAAGCTGCGAACAATTCTCAGTTCGAAAAGGCCAAGTGAGCTGTGAAAATGTTACTCTTCCTGGTTGTGATATCAGCACAGACTAGGAGGAAATGAGAAAAGATATGTGGGAAGCCACACTTTCCTAACAATTCCTTGAACCTGGACATGAACTGGAAGAGCAGATACCAGACAATTATCTGAATGTCTACAAAAGGTTTGTGGAGCATCACTCCAAATTTCAGAGAATTTAAAAGGAAACAAAAAAACTTCCTTTCATTGAAGATATCGGTGAGCTTTCTCGCTGGTATTTCTTTTCTTTGTTGTTGTGTTGAAGATGAAAAATTCATGAGTTTTTCCACCAAGAAGCCTAACGAATGTGTTGTCTCCTGAAGAAAAGCCGCAATTTCAGGAGTGAGAGGAATTCAGTCTCATGATTTATCTACTTTGGAAGAAACTTAGTGACATTCTGGGCAAAAGTTCTTTCTGGAAATTAATTTGGACAATATGAATTAATTTTTATAATGAGTTTAATTTTTAATAAACTGACATATTTTTTGTAACTAAAGTTTTAACCATGAAAACCCTTTTCACATACACTGCCTACATAAGTAACTTTCTTTCCATCAATCGTTATAAAACACATACTGTCACAAAAGCACTAATTTCAGCCTGGCTGTGCCAGTGCTTACTCATTACACTACAGAACATGATCCTAACAGCATAACCAGTGCAGTCCACTTTGTGTGCCTTTGCAAAGCCTGCTAAAACAAACAAAACAAAGTCCTCTCTGTATTTTTACCATATATCTAATTTGACAGGGGTAAACAGAAGAGATAAAACGTACTGGGGGCTGATTTACTGCTTCCAATACAAATTACCAAGACCTTAAATAGGCCACAACCAAAACAAAGTTCTGACCTGCAATAACATGCAAACCATACACAAGTCCATGTTGTGGCACGGAAAGCCTACCCTGGAGCAGCAGCCACCTGTGCTTCAGGAAAAATCCTTCATCCTCTTGCTTAGCTACAGAAATGCAGTAGCAACTTAAGAGTTAAGTATTTCAAGGGCAGGTAAGGTAAAATTGGGAAGCTTCCAAACCCACATCATGGAAGCAGAAGTCAAATGAAATCTTGATTTTCTGCAATTTCATTGCCAAGTATCTCATTCATATACATATCTGCTAACAGTGCAAATCTCATTGTGCATACATATGCAGAATGAGAGTCTGAAGATGATGGCAACCTTACTCTTGTTTCAAGTACAAATAGGATTATACCCTGCTGTATGCCTCAAGTGTTGTTCTCCCTTAAAAACTGTGTGTACTATCCAGGTTCAGTGTGGCATCTGCTCATGTGCCATCCCAGAAAAGAGGAGCAAGACTCCTACAACTATAGAATCATAGAGTGACTTGGGTTGGAAGGGACTCCAAGGATCATCAAACTCCAACCCCCTGCCACAGGCAGGGCCACCAACCTCCACATTTAATACTGCTGGCTATCCAGGGCCCCATCCAACCTGGCCTTGAACACCTCCAGGGATGGGGCATCCACAACCTCTCTGGGCAGCCTGTGCCAGCACCTCACCACTCTCATAGTAAAGAACTTCCCCCGACATCCAACCTAAATCTTCCCTCCTTCAATTTAAAACCAATTCCCCTTGTCCTTATCTACACTTATTATCTACACTTTCAAAGAGTTGACTCCCCTCCTGCTTATAGGCTCCCTTTAGGTACTGGAAGGCTGCAATGAGGTCACCCCACAGCCTTCTCTTCTCCAGGCTGAACAAGCCCAGCTCCCTCAGCCTGTCTTCATAGG
>PPHD01020165.1:0-13770 GCA_002909625.1 Bambusicola thoracicus
CCCCTCACCAGTTTCGTTGCCCATCTCTGGACACATTCCAGGGCCTCAATGTCTTTCCAGTAGTGAGGGGCCCAAAACTGAGCACAATACTCAAGGTGTGGCCTCACCAGTGCTGAGTACAGGGGGACGATTACCTCGCTACTCCTGCTGGCCACACTATTTCTAATGCAGGCCAGGATGCCATTGGCCCTCTTGGCCACCTGGTCACACTGTTGGCTCATGTTTAGCAAAGCATCAACCAACACCCCCAGGTCCCTCTCCTCTTCACAGTCATTGACATTTTGTCAGTGTGGAACAGAGTGCCTTGATGGTTTTTTTGTTTGTTTGTTTGGTTGGTTGGTTGGTTGGTTGGTTGTTTTTTTTGTTTGTTTGTTTGTTTGGGTTTTTTTTGTGTGTGTGTCTCTAATGGAAAGTAATCATTTGAGGAGAAATGGTCAATTCAGGAAAAGTGAGGTAAAAGAGAATAAAGCCTTAAATCTGTAATCTTGTAGGAAATGTTGAGCAGTTTGTAGAGTTTTGCTGGTACTGCTACCTACAGTATGCTTTGCCTAGATTTCCTGTCCTTCATCGCATCATTGTTTTTTGTTTAGTTTTCCATAGTTATCTCTTAGCCTTGTACTTCATCCCATCACATGTACTGTTGATCAATGGTAAGGATAAATTATGCTTTACATTTAGTTTCTCTAGTCAGGCCACTTTCCTGAGTTGTCTATCCAATCAAAATAAATCAGGTATATCCCAAATGAGATGACTGATTACAGCACATACAATAAATGAAACTGGTTTTGCTCACTTCCTGCGCTATTGAGAATCTGAATGCTTTTCTTAAGCCACAAAAGGCTCTGTTTCATTTTTTTTAAATAACGTAGTCATGCTTCTCTCACAAGAGCATGTGAGGTGACCAACAGAGAGGAAACTGAAGAACTCTTCAGAAAACGTGTTGAAGTACATAACCTTTTAAATAAATTTTGATCTAAATCTTGTATGCTGTACTGCAACAAAATGAATATTTTTGTGACTTTTTTTTAGCTTTCTTTTAGTTCTTCAGCTTTCTTTTGATTGTAATTCTTTTAATTGCCTTACTTGCAAGTAACCATATACATAGGTATATACATACACGAGTATATATATATATGCATATGTATCTGTAAGACTTATACAAGAGAGACTTGCAGAAGCTGCACTCTGTTCTCTGCTCAGTTATGTTTTCTACTGCCTATTCCATTGTCTCCTGTTTTCAGTGTGGTACAGATTTCTGTTAGCAATGCACAACACCAACAAATACGTTATTAAAAGAGAGTTTGAGAACAACAGGGTTGTTCATCATATCCGACTACATAAAAGTTAATTTGGAAAGAACATAAATAGTAGTAGATAGAAAATAATGCATTGAACTTGATTTCTTCTGCAGTTAGTCAACAATAAGGGATAACTAAATTGTCACCATGTAACTGCAGAGTTAGCCACTTATTGAGATGAATGGTCACATTTCTCAGCTCATCTTTCAGGATGAAAATAGCATCATCATGTACACTTAGCTCATATTTTTAAGGTTATCTGTGCCATCAAAATGAGTAGGAACATTCTTTGCTTCAGTGAAAGCAGTTTCTAGAACACATTTAATTTGATAATATTTTGTATTGAAATTTAAGAGGATAGAAATGTAGTACCACTTAGGTTTAAAGGTGATAATTTTAGTAAGCATAATTTAGCCGTTTTTGGCTGCAAAATTGAAATTCAAGACTCTCCCTCAACAGATATTTTTAGTGAATAGTTTCAGAGGAAACTATGAAAATTCCATTTAAGGGCAAGTATTTCTTTAATGTGCCAAACAGTTGATGTTGAGTTCACTATTTTAAAGAAAACTGCAGTTTCCAATATTGACATTACTTTCTATTAAGTCATTTGTGATAAGATTCTGGGTTCAGATACATATGTACTGGGTATGTTGTTTTAACTAAGCGTTGGTCTTTAGATGAATATTTATTACCAGTATCTAAGATATGGTCACAACTAATAGGCTTTATATTATCTCATTATTATTTTCTAATTTGAAATTCTTGGTGGTTTTTTTTTTTCCTTCTTTACTTAATAGAGATGTTTTTGAGCTAAGACATTTATCATTTTTTAATGTATCTTTTTTTTGTTGTTGTTGTTCCCAAGACATCTCTTCTCTCTAGTTATTTCTTTTCAAAACTTGTTAGCTGGAAGGTTTGTGTGGCTTATGTCTATTTGTCATATTAGATTTCCAGAATCTCATCAGAACCATGTCAAATTACATCAATCCAAGCAGTATTCTAGTTGTTTGATAGCATAGCGCTAAAAGAAAAGCATGGCTTGAAGGTAGCTGGAAGACAAATAGCTTTATCATCATTGCAGAAGTACCGCAAGAGATGCAATAATTTACTGAATGTTCACACAATATGATGTTTCTGTTCCACCACAGTAATCTGAAATTTTCACTGACCTATGCTATGACCAAAAGATATATAGAAAAATGCATAAATCCCACCACAGACTGTGTGATGGGAGGAAAATTATTGGTTATTTTTCCATGATGTTTTTCAGATAATTCTTCTGAAAGCTGCCAGTAGGAAGAATACTGGTCTTCATTTCATAGGGTTAGTTGTAAACCCCTGCCGATGGAAGGATTTTTTTTCTCCAAAGAAAGATAGTAGATAGGAAGAGAGCTTTCTTTCTGACCCAGACAGAGGAGCCAAGTGTTGAAACAGGACATCAGAAAAGAGCTCCCTGAATTAAACTGTGTTGCAAGATACTGCTCTCCTAGCTATAAAGTCTACAAACATGGCAAATTACATCCTTTTGCTGCACAAGCTCTTCCATCAAAACTTATAGAACAGATGCAGAGAAACCAGATAGAGTGCTTTTCCACGCAGAACATGACAAAAACCAGTCTATCAGAAAAAGAAAAACATGCATTATCATATGCTGCATCTACCATTAGGCTCAGATGCCTCTAATATTTTGACAAGCCTGGTCACACAGAAAATGAACCTTTCTCATTATATTCATGGAGCAGTGAAGCACAGAGACTAAGTCTGTCAGAACCAGAGAAGAATTAGCCTGTTTATTGAAGTGGGCTAAGGCTTCCTCTGGAAAAGTTCAGAGAAGACTGCTTCATTTCCCTTTTCACTTTTCCTTTTTTTTTTTTTTTTTTTAGCCTTTTGTGAATGATTGAACAGATCTGGCATAAGATTTCACACACTGCCCTAAATTTCTCTCCTGAGGAAGCAAGAGCTTTGAAGGGGACAGGTCTAAATGTTTTCTCTCTCCCTTAAGGCCAGTTGCTATTGCACCAAGCTTAACTTGCATAAATCCCTTAAATCATCCTATATCCTTTTGGGACTGAGATTAGAGAAATTTTGAGGATGCAATTACCAGCTCATTCAAGGGGAGAAAAAAACACAGACGTATTCCTGGAAGTTTTTTCTCTGTGAAGGGCAGCAAGTTTATCAGTCAGTATTTTGAATTCACTCAAGCAATTCCTTCTGTGAGAACAATGTCTTATCCACTGTGTGTGATCTTACTGTTCCTTTCCTGTTTGTCCTGTCCTAATAAGCCTCCTATCCAGTCATACACAGTGTAACACATTGCCTTTTTCAGATCTAGAGTGCATGAATACTCTAGAGAAAATTATATTTAACTGCTGTTGAAGATTTAATGCTGGGAACATACCTGTTTAAAAGCATTTTACTCTGTACTCTGTCAGTACATCCATGTAACTCTGAGATCCAGAAGGTTGCCCCATCTTTCTTTAGAAACAACATAAAACTGAGTTTCAAATAGATAGGTCAAAAATGCTGGTCACCTGCACACCAAGGCTGTGTCAATCACTTTGAGTAGTTCAAAGATTTCCCACACAGTATTGTCAATCTGTTGCGAGCCTGACAAATACTTGTGTTTTTAGCTCCCAAAATTAGAAATTTAGATATACTGAAGTTACTAAAGGCAAATAAATATCCTGCATTTATTGATTTTTTTTATATATATATAATGATGCAACTTTTATTCCAGTCATGATTTTAATGAAGCACATTAAGGGATTCTGAATAATATAAATATTAGCATTGGATTCCCAGCTAAGTGTTCTTTGGACCAACACAAACCACTCTTAAATTTATCCAAGGGCCTCTGACCTTTGTGGATTTTGGCTTAGATTCATAAAACCACATGCATAGTCAGGAGAGCAAGAGGCAACATTTTCACATCCTTACTTTGGTGCTCTATCAGATACAGCCTAGGTTTAACATATCTGAGTTTCCTATGTACTACCTATCTACTACCACCACTGATGGTTTCTCATCTGGGTCTCAAGCACCCTGTAACCAGTTACAAAGCCATGTGCTCCAAAGCCCCGCAGATTTGAAGAATGGAGCACAGATGCCCAAACCCTAGACTTCCCATACAGCAGCTCTTGTCCTACAGCAGTGAAATGCAGTGGTGCACAAACTAATGATGAATTCTTTGGGCACTTCAGCTGCTAAAGAAGAATGACATAGCAGAGGTCTAAACTGTACAGTCAGGGTCATTACTCCAGGCCACCAGTTTCCCTCAGTGGCTGTTTAGATAACAGTGCAAATGACATTGTGCACTGATGAGAGAACAAATTGTTGTATCCTTCAGTCTTTTCTTTGGGTGCCCAAACCTCATTCATCACATGCACTGGACTGGACTTGGCTCTGTTCCCTAAGAGCCAGTAGTGTGAGCTGAATCACATATTGCAGAGCAGGCTAATAAGTGCTTTCTCTTTTTTTCTTTGGTAAATATGAAAAACAGAAGCAAATTAGACTCAACCCACAGGGAAGACTTCCTACTTGAAATATTCCTTTGAGGTTATGTCTTCACTGCCAATCTGGTTTATGTTAACCTACATTTAAGGTAATCTAGTCAGAATATCTACACCACAGTGAAACAGCTGAACTATAAAGTCCAAACTAGCGTCAGTAGTTCACTTACAGCTCTAAGACCTTTTGCTGACACATTTCATCATTTTTATTGCTGCAATAAGATTACTTACATTAGAAATTCATTTGTGCTAATACTGAAGAGAGAATTTTCTGTCCTGTAGGATACACGTGGGAGCTGTGAGAATGCATTAGAAGGCTAATAGAGTTTGATAGCTTTCATCTGCATTGACACTGCACAGTGGTCTTTTTAAACAATGATGAGATCAAAATCTGCTGACCCAGGGACAGGCCATTGGACTGAGTAAAATAGCCATAATATGCTCATGGGTGCAGGTGTGCGTGGACTATAGTAACTGTAACTTTGTTTGTCTTTAAAGTGAAGATAACGCTTTCAGCTGGGGTCAGATTGGTCATATCCTTTCTGTTCAGTTTAACTCACACATTTTGCAAGTTATTTCTGTATACTGTACTTTATGTAATGCTGCCACCAGATATACTGCATTTAGAAAGAAAGAAAGAAAGATTTTGGGGAAAAAAACCATGAGCATTTGGCTGATTCTGAGGAAGCATTAGCTCTTTAGTGTGCATTTTGGTCCTTTTCTTCATTGGTTATTATTCTGATTGCAAAGTGTAGTGATGAGCAACAGGTTCCAGTGAACTTACTTGTCTTCACATTGGCTGTGAAGCATCCAGAAACCCCTCAAACAGGGAACAAAATTCTCTTTCCACAGTATAAATTTCAGTTGTTCATAAATTGTGAGCTATATTCATCCACAGTTGTCAGAATCCTCTGCAACTCAGTCTGATACCAAAAAAATTCCTAAATACTTTTCCGCCCACTATATGTTGGTACCAGTATTCTTATATGCTTTACTGGAAAATGAAGGTCTTTTTCATTTGACCTTGCTAGCTAGTGAGGAAAATCAAGTTTCTTCTCAGGCCAAAAACTCACTAACAATTCCATAATTTTATGGTAACAACAGCAGATAATGTTGGAGTTCTTCAGTTTTGCCAAATTGTCATCTAAAGCAACAATAGGAAAATAAGTCCAGTTTGTTCTGCCAATTTCTGAAGGTGTCATAGAGGTTAAATAACAAATAGCTAATGTTTTTGCTTTGGATGATGTTATAAAGGAAATTGGATAAACACTGAAACATAAATCAGGAAAAGGCAATAGAAAATGATGCCATCAGTTAGAAAAATGTGCAGTACTAATACCTGATCTGTCCTCTTGCTTGCTGAAAGTAGAAAAGAGAAAAACATTTAGTATCTTGAGTAGTCTACGCACTGATTGATTTCATCTCATAATGCTTTCTAATGCATCTTCTAGAGCACCTTATAAATCATATGTGTTGTATTTTTTTGCCTTGTTGAGTGCTACTTGCTCAATTATAAATTGCTCAACTATCAGAACAAACAGGGAAAATCAGGGTCTGAGTGGCTGTTGTTTCTCTTCCTTCTGGGGACCTTGATTCAGTTCAGTATTTAGTTAGCCTGAAGCAGGTGAGTGATCCCATTTAAGTTGTGTGCTTAAGTATTTTTGCAAAATACAGACCATTTTCAGTCTTCCAAAACACTATAATACTTGTTATATATTAGAATATCAGTACTACAGGAAAAAAAAATCACACAATGAAATGGAAAAGTAGAAGTTCTCTTAATTAATGTAATTATGAGCTTGAGTTTCAAATCCATACTAGTTTTAAATGACTTTACGCTTTGTGTGTGTGTGTGTCTTTAATACTTGACTAGAGCTATGACAACCCCCATGAGAATGCTGTAAAACTCTCAATGAAAACCGTGCATACTACAAACTGGAGAAGGTAGTTTTCTTTGTTTCACCCTGCTCTTGGTAAATCCTTTGTTTGTCTAAATTAAGATGGGGAGATGGGGAATACAGATGCAGCGTTGAGGAACACCTGAAACCCAGTGTATGAATGGAACCTCTAATCCATATTGTATTGCATAATCCTGCTGAAAAGTTCTTCATACTGGCAAATACATCTAGAATTGTCCTACTACAAATCTGACTTTCCCATTTAAAAAGAAAAAACAAAGAACAGAACAAAATAAGATGACATAAAGTAGTTCAAAGGGAGAGAAAGAGGGATCACTTTTACAAAGAGTGGAAAAATAACAGCAGGGCCTTGGCTACTCAATTGTATTTATTTCAGGGATCTGGGCACTACCATCTCCCTCTCCCAGCCATTAGTTGATTTCAGCCCTATGTTCTCAAATTTGGAAGACTGTTCACTCTTGGTTTTATTTGTAACATCTTGTGGGGAATACCTTGAAAAGCTTTCTTTAGCTGAGAATCATACTTTGCATTTCTTTCAGCATCAGTGTATGTGGGGCTTTGAAACAGATCTGGAAACATATAGTGTTAGTGGAGGCTGTTGTAACCGGCAGAAAGCATGGTTCAGCAAAATGTTGGTCATTATGGAATTCTACTGAAGTTGTCAATCTCACTGAACAGAGACCAAATAATTAGGGATTGTTGTTGTTGTTTGTTCCTTTAACTAACTTTTAAAATGTATGTGGGATATAAAACTGAGAGGTTATGTAAGACAGCAACAGACTAAGCCTGTACCTGAGTCAGGAAAACAAGTTCAGACCACCTTCCACCACTATCTCTCCTTCCACTTACCCTAAAAGAAAAACAGAGCACCACATCTAGATTAGTATTTGAATCTATTTTAAATGGTAACTAACTGATGAGCTATCACTTTGAAATACAGTAGTAGCAATCTCTTCTGAAAATGTTTCAGTATTACATTACGTGTATGGTTATTATCTGATAAAATGACTGGTTACCTGTGTAGGCATCTTTTGATGTTTGTCTTATTTTTCCATCACAAAAAAAAAAATGTTATTCGTGGAATCAGAAGTCACAAATGGAAAGCAGCCTATTAATTCAGTCAGTTCATCTCCCATCAAGGTAGAAAGCCTAATAAACACAAACCAACATTTTCATAAATAGTCGGCAAAAATGACACAGAAAGTTGTAACTATGCCTTAACCAATGCAACTCACATTTAGCACACAGTAATCACCAGAGCTCTTTCCTAACTACAATGACAGCGAACTACAGAGATTTTTAGGATCCCTGTCTACTCTCATTTTCTAGGTAACACGTGCATGATTTTCCATCTCTTTCAGATACAATACTGTTTCCCTGCCAAACGTATTTCAGAGGCTTTGAAGGCCAACATTATTGCTTTTGAAACAGATTTGAAAGTATCCAGAGTCTGGCTTCAAAATCAATGACCTACCCTTCAGTATGCAGACAGATTAAAACCTGCTTGTATTCTAGTTCAGTTTGTTCATCCTCAGAGTGCTCATCAAATTTGCAGACTAAAGCCACACTTGTTAGGTTCCTAGTGGGGCTGTGTGTTTAGAACCAGCTTGTGAAACCATGGTTGCACAGCACCCACGTCATGCAACCCACATTTCCCAAGTGTCAGCTGCCTCTCCTGATGTAATGCTTCAGTGGTCTTGACAGTTTTAGTAATCATGGTGAAAATCAGAATAATACCATTAGTTTACAAAAAGTAAACAAGCTCCTTACAATGAGAAGGAGAAAGGAAAAGAAGAAAATGAGACCATTCAGCATATCTCAAGAGTGAAGTGTGGCTTTTTTAAAGCATCTGTTCAAAGTGAACTTCCCTGTGAAGTAACATTGCCTTCCTGATAAGTTACTGTTGAAAGGATTTACATGTAATGGGAACAATGAATAATCTCCCTCATTCTTCACTTATCCTGTCAATGAGCTCATGCACTATGCAGGACTGAAAGTTTATCACAGAATGCCAGAGAATCAGGGCACTGCATGGATAAAGTGACTGTCAAGTTCAGTTGAAATTAGAAAATACAGAGGTGCAATAATTTGCCAGAACTGCTCAGATTGTAAAGATTGAAGGCTGGTACCACACCTAGTGCTGTGTCCTCACGGCAAGACTCACTGCCTCAGAGTGCTTTCCTCTAGAGTGAGAGCCATGTCTGAAGGTGAGGCTGAAGAGGGAGGGGGTAATTCCTTTTCAGAGTGAGCTGCCGTAAACCAAGACTTGTTGTTTATAAACCACTGGAATAACAGTGTATAATAGATGAGGCAAAAAATACTATTGCTCATTTGCTGTTATATCATGCTTTTCTCCACAAACTTTCTTCCTGTGAAATGTCTGTCTGCTTATGTGAGAAGGTGAAGATTACTGAACACATGGTATCAGTTTTCTCCAAGCTCAGAGCTGATACCAGGTGCACTGTGTGCATTGTGTGAACATGAATAAGGCTTCACCTTCTGAAATCTGTTGAATTAGCATTGTATGCTATAACAAAAAATATGTTAATGACAGGTTAAAAAAAAAAAGAAACAGCCTTTTTAGGTGCATCATGAAACAAATTGGTACATTCTTTATGTCAGGTACAGCAAAAGCACAGTGCTGATGCTTTGTTTTTTCCCCCCTGCAGTTTGTTCCACAGACAAAAATGATCAAAAGGACAGATTTAATTCTGTTGTTAAACAGGTTGTTCAGCATGCACCCGTCCAGGAATCATTTCAACTGCACTCTTCAGACCATGTGCTATAGGAAGCTGGTTATCTTTTCAAAGCCACTTTTTACTTTTCTTTGGGAACATTATGGCCAGTTATTTTTGCTGTCCATACATGTCCACACTGATGTTAACCTGTGACATTAGCCACACAAAATTGTATGCAGAGAGGTCTGTTGGCATTCTGGTAGTGAAGGAAGACTGCTTTCTTCAGGGTCTGCAGTTCAGATTACCCTACATGGGCAATCCCTGACACATCTTTGCTGATCTCAGCGTTTCCAGAGCAGTTTGATGCAGGGAGATGTCCTTGTGGTAACAGCAGTGCTAGACAGCATATTTAACAGAGAGACAAAGGTATTACAGAAGCAGCACAGAGGATGAAATTCTGCCCCTTTCTATGTTAGCTAATATTCTGCAAACACTCATATCCAAGTAGAAAAAAAAGTCAAAATAAAAATAAAATAAAGTGATCTTTCCATGAAAATCCTCCTATTGGGAACCCATGTGGGACCACTGATGAGGGAACTACAGAGCCCTGCGACAGTAACCATCCTTACTGCTTCCTTGTGGATACAGAAGCAGCATTCGACTGCTCCATTTTGCACAGCTGATCTTTCCCACTGAGCATCAACACTGGGAGGGATTCTCTGAACACAGCAGAAATAAAGGATGAAGTTAAGGAAATAAAAAATGAGGAAGGAGGGCAAGAGAAATGCTCTGATCCTTGAAAAAAAGATTAAGAAGTATAACAGTTATCTATGAACACTAAGTTCTTCTTAATATTAAAAAAAAAAAAAGTTAAAATAAAAGATCTACTTTTCCAAAAGTATCAGTTATTTCATACTGAAATGATGTCTTATGATAAAAAGCTCTTTTAAAAATACAAAGGTTCCCTATAAACAGAAAAGCCTGAAAATCCCCTACATGGCAAATGGAAATTATATAATGATACTTGATCTTATTTATTAAGTTTCTCCATGAGTTTAATCATTTATGTGCACACTTTATATACAGAAAATGTTTAAAATTCTAAATGCATGTGCCCATGACATTGTAAGCACTGGGAAATGTCTGATATGTTCCAGATAGAGTGCTCACAATATGTCCAGTTGGAAAAATATTGCTTTCCTATGCTCAGATTTTCAAGCAGAAGATCCACATTTTAAAATGTCCTCAATGATGCCATTTTCTTCTCAAGGCTGAAAGAAATATTCTTCACAGAGTGCACGGAATTTATGCAAACAAATAAGACTGCTGCTCAAGAGTGCTGTGAGTTAGAAAATTAATTGAAAAGAGTCAGATAATACTCAATTATCAAGTGATAAAGAGTTATGGGTGGCAAATATGGGTGACATCTCACATACAGAGAGATGAACAGATACATAGCTACAGCTGATACAGAAAACTTCACCACAATTAACCATGGTACATTTCCAGTTTAATATTTTTTAAACAATATTTAACTTTGTGTGTTATTAGAAAACAGAAACATCTCAAGAACAAGACACAGTTCTGTGTTTAGCATATTCAGCCTGTCTTCTTAGGGGAGGTGCTCCAGCCCTCTGATCATCTCTGTGGCCATCCGCTGGAACCTCTCCAACAGCTCCCCTTCTTTCTTGTACTGGGGGCCCCAGATCTGGACACAGTACTCCAGATGGGGGCTTGCAAGGGCAGAGTAGAGAGGGACAATCACCTCCCTGGCCCTGCTGACCACCCCTCTTCTGATGGAGCCCAGGCTCTTCAATACGCAACTTTTCAACTGTTCTGCACACTATAAGCTCCTTCTTAAATTGACCCTATCAATATCAGAACTCACGGGTAAATTGTACTTTATTAGTGTCCAGACATTTATGCATGAAAGGTAGATCAAAAGAATAAAAGTAATTTAAAAAAATAAAAAAATAAAAATCCAAGCAACAATGTTGCACTGTCTTATACATTCCAAGAAACGGTATTATTTCTGGTTATAGGCAGCATTTGAAATACTACCTGAACAGACCTGGCTGTTGTGGGTCAGTATCTTTCCAGCACTTCACTGTATATGAATTATTTTGGCATCTTTTTCATTTGAAGTGTTTCTGAAAGCAAAGAGAAAATGCATTGATTTCTATTACTGCATTTGTTACATATTTTTTCAGGTTACCTCTGCAAGGAATTCATACATTGCATTTTCACTAATTGCTATCCATGACTATTTCTTTCTGCTCTTGTTAGAAAGACTGAAGTGTCTTAAACAGGAACACAATAAATATCAACTGACAAATCTCAGACAATGAGAGACTCATCTTCGATACCAACTTTTATAGATGAACAATTATTTGTTCTATTGCTGGATAAGGCAAATTCATTGCCTGCTGTTTGCAATATCGTTTGGAAGCTTAAAAAAAAAAAGTTGAAAAGCTATAATTTCAAATCCAGAATCTTCTGTTGCTGTATGTCTTATATAAACCAATGTTGCTGACTGAGGGTATCTAAATAAGTGGAAGCACTTGTGTGCCTGTTCAGATCTAGTAAACTCAAACTTCATTTCATTTCAATCATATTTCATTCTTTAAAATTACCCCATTTTTTCACATCAGAGAATAAGAGGAATTAATTTGCTTGACATGGCTATCCTTGTTCAGAATAAGTGTTGCAATCTCTTTGTCTCTATTTATAATTATATCATTAATTGATGATATAAAAAGGGCTGTTTTCGGTCAATGTTGCTCAGGCACTTTGTTTTGTTCCACTTAACTCTCTTTAACCCAAAGAAAAGAGGAATATCAGGGATGAGGCATAGATTTCAGTTTCTGTGTGTTCGCACGGCAGATCTCTAAATGGGAAAGCTCAGAAGGATCCAACAGGAGGAAGCAACAGGAAGTAACCATCCTCCGACTGCAGGAGGGGCACGCTGATGCTGGAATGGGTCCTCCAACCAGGATTTGGTCTTGAGAGTCTAGAGAATCAAAGTTGAGAAAATTTGTTTCTTTTGTGCATGTCACAATTATCAAAGAGCAAGGCATTGGAAGAGACAGCTTTGATAGAGCAAAGTCTATCCATGACACTTTTACCAGTAGGTCACTGCCTTGGCAGACAAGTAAAACTGAGTACATTATATAATCTTTTGATATAGAGGAGACTCATAAAGTGAGGTAACAAAAAACCAACATTCCTGGTAAAAGAAAATGATGCGACAGCTGCTCCCACATGGACTTCACTTCAACACAGCCATAATATTTGTTTATCCCAGCAATAGCTGAAGTTTTGATTTTGCCAGCTTTCTGACCTACCAGAGATGGCTGAGAGATGACTGAATCTCAGTGCTGATGGAAGTGAATCCAGTTTGCAAAATGCTGTGAGATCTCTTGGGATGAAAGTTGGTATAAAAATATGATTTATTAAAATAAATGTTCTGTAAATTATAGAGCAGCTTTGATTTACAAATACTTAAGGGGCTTTAAACGTAACATTTCATATGGTCTCTTTGACAAGTTGGATATTACAAGATTTAGCAGATCCAGAGAAATAAAAAGCCAGAGGGAGAGAAAATTAAAAGCCTATGATTTTTTTTTTTCCTTTTTAAGGATAGGGTTCACCAAAACCCACATTTAAAACAAAATGTCTTTTTCATTGGTCAGTCATTTGAGGAACTAAAAGCAATTAAATGGCACATTGACTTCAAATTTGCTTCTTCCACACTTCACACGTATCTTCTTTGGGAGCTAACAATGAAACACGTATTCTACATTTATTTTTGCTATGGCACAGTACTTCACAAAGCACGCTTCCACACAGTTAAGCAAGCTGGAGCCCAGCAAATTAAACCAACGTTTATATTCACCTTAAGTAAATAAATCTGCGAGGGGTGAGATGCAATCTTAGGATTGGTTTTAGGTTAAGCTTGGGACAAGCTGCTTAGAAAACTTGAATGTTGTGCTGGAAAATCTTCAAAATAATTCTGAGTAGTAGACTTCAGCTGCTCTCCCCTGTAGCATAAGAGGTGTCTATACAGACCCAGACAAAAATAACCATAAGGCCAGAAAAAAAGCTATATCTTCTGCAAACTAAGATCTTTCTAGGCCAGCAGCCTGCCACTGAAATCATCTAAGATTTAATAATTAGCGAACAGTATGACTGTGTAGATGTTGTGCTGATACTTCAACAGTCTGCAGCTCATATATGAGCGGAAAGCAGTATCATTATGTTTAATAGTGCTTGGTGAATTTATCTCATAAATTTGTTCATTTAATTTTGTAGAATCATAGAATGACTTCCAATCCCCCTGCTGTGGGCACGGTTGCCAACCACTAGA
>PPHD01020166.1:0-10895 GCA_002909625.1 Bambusicola thoracicus
GCCTTGTGTGAAAGCTGGCATGGCCCTGAGAAGCCCAAGTTCTGACCTTCTTGTACCGCTGCTTTTGTGGATGTCTGAAGGATGGTGTGCAAGGTCTTGTTCCCCATCCACCTCCAGCTGCCTATAGAAGTGACAGGGCAGTTCTGGTGCTAAAGTAACCCGAGCTGTCGTGAAGCTCACCCAATCCTCTTTCCAAAGCTGCATTACCGAGGAGCAGCTGAGACTGACAGAAAACACTGCAGGAAAAATGGGCAGTGGTTTGAATTTAGGGCTGCTCTTGTAACTCAGTGCGCATTGGCAGGATAAAACTTAATGCCGACAATGCAGAAAGGAGCCGTGCTCACCTATCACCTTGCTGAGGCCTGGGTTTTCAAGCAGCTGCTCTACCTGTACACTCTGCTTGGGCATAGGAACTTTACAGACTATATCACTTGCCAGACTATATGCTTGCCAAGCAGTCCGGAATAAACTCTGTATTTAAAGATTTTTTTCTGACGTTCGTGATCAGAAATGTGCTAGGTTCAAAGCTTAGTCCTCTAATACCAGGCTTTTTTCATCAGCATCAGTCTGATCAAGCACTTAAAAGCATGCTTAAGTTTTAGTGCATGCCTAATAGAGTTATAAACAGCTTCAGGAGTGTCCTTTGCTGCCCTGCTGAACAGACACAGACCTAAGTGTAAATGTAGTTGTCTCGCTGAATCAGAGCGCACTGCTAACATGCTCATGCCAGCTGAGACAGAGCAGTGCACTGCCTATGTTAACAAGGTGAGACTTCAGAGTGACATCAGAGGACACAGAGACCTCTTTTTATTAGGGCTTGCTGCACCGTGACATAGCTGAAAGGCAAGAGCCTGAGCTCCAGCAGGAGGATCCTGAAATACAGCCTGGAAGGGCCCAGGCCTTTTGAATCTCTGCTTACCTTCTGTGCAGGCACACAGTGCAGAGGGTTTCTTCTTGTGTGTGCCATCACGCACTTCACTTTCTCATGGTAGGACAAATAGGCTACCAAGAGCAGAAAGTAGGACATTTGGCCTCTCTCCTCTATGGGAGGTGCAATGCAGATTGGCTCCCTGAGAACTAGGACGGCACCTCTGAAAGTAGAGCAGCTGGTCACCCTGTTTGCATGTGCCTTACCTTATAAATGTATCCTTTAAAGCTCAGGCTGTAAGAGGCATTTTTGGCCCATTTAGGGAAATGTTTTCTCAAAATAGGGACAGATACACTGGAACTGGCCAAAACCTTTGCTTTCCATCTGGAGCAAAGTCAGAGCTGCGTGCTGGGCAAGGAAAAGCAAGGGGTGTGCTGCATTGTTTCCTGTGTATTGAGTGGTAGCTCTGTGACAAGAGGCATTTGCTTTTCAGCAGCAGGACGTGGACAGATGACATTGCCCTGCAGTGTTAGACGATGCTTTACTGCAACAGGGAACTGTTACTAAACCAAACTTGTGTGTGCGCATGTGCTTTTAATTATGTTTGACCAGAAGCAAAAAACGTGATTTTCACTTAAGATACCTTGAGAAAGTAAATGGGAAGATTCACTGCCTTTCACTGAGTTCCTTCTCCAAGTGCAATTAGGTGCATAATGCGTCCAACCTTGCTGGGGTGCTAGCAATGCCAGGGGGATGGCAGCACGCCGTCCTGGTCAGCAGGATGTGCCTGGGAAATGAACAGCAGTCCATGTTAGTAAACAGCAGCACGGGGGTGCAAGCCGGGTCAGCTGGCACGGCTCTTGGAAAGGCACCGCTGTCCTTACTTGGGCACAGCCATTGCTCTTTTCAGCCCACTGCAGCCTACAGTAATCTCATGTGGGATCCTCAACTTGAACCAGAGGTCACTCAGGCTGGCTGTGCAGTGCTGAAGTCTGGATTCACACTTCTGGGACTTGTCATCCCGAGGGCAGGTATGAGGCTGAAATCCTAGTAGTTAGTGAAGGAAGCTAATGGAAAGGGAAGCCTTCTCATTTTTGCCTCCAGTAAGTGTGCTGTGGTAATGAGCCTGGTGGCTCCAGTTGTAGTGAGAAGCTCAGTGCCGTGAGAGCAGGTCTTTAATCCACATGAAGAGGTGTTTCATAAGCCATATGGGATGCCCTGATTTGAATATTAATACCCAGAATGCTTATTCAGCTCACAGCCATTTTGCAGAAACGCTGTGTCTCTGTGGAGCCAGACCCAGCCTGCGGGTGTTCCAGTTTTGATTGTGTTTTTTTTCCTGCAAAGACAGTGTCAGGTTGTCCTGTGTTCTTAATTCAACAGTATTATTCAGCCAAGGAGTCTCTGAAGCCGTTTTATCCGCGTTATATAATATGAAATGATTTTAGATTTAATGAAAATGCAAAGGAGACTATAGGACAGTGGGTTGGTCTACATAGCCAAGTGACCTGCTAGTGACATACTTCATAAAGTTCCTTATACTTCTACAAGGCGACGCCTTCTAAAATAAAACAGGAGGCAGTGACTGTGCCAGCGAGCCCTCATCGTTTTGAAGGCCTTCAGCACGAACCAAGGGTGAATATTTAGTGTGGACTGAGGTGCAATTCTAGCAGTGTCAGCCTTGCCATTTTGTTTTTCACGTGGATGTTTGTGGGTAGATCCAGGGAAACTACTGCGACAGCTCCTCTGTTGTGGCACTGCCTTCCACCAAGCTGTTCTTCATCCAGAGTAGAGGGTTCTGCATGCAGAGCAGTGGCAGGCAGTGAGGTGCAGGTTGTGGAAGTGGATAACCCAGATGACTTCTAGTACTATAGCGTGCTTGTGATGATGTCGGAGAAAGATGCTTGGGCTGCTGCTGAGGACTTTGGTTGTGTTCCAGCAGTGCTAGCTGCCTCGTGGGAGAGCCTGCCCACAAAACCAGATACCACAAGCAATGAGTAAACTGTCACTCCTGCAGTGCCATCACGACACTTGTTTGCTATCCCCAGTGCTGGGAAGGGGTGGACCAGGTACTGGTTTTGTCTGTGGATAGTTGCTACGTAGCATCATTTTTACTGCATTTGTTTGCACGTGAGGGAAGAGCCTTGCTTATTGCTTCGGATCAAATTTGAGATTTCAGCTGCAAGGTCTGTGACAGAAGCAGCGTTCACAGGTCAAGCAGACTGATGCCCTTCCAGAGACTCATGGGGTGCTGCCATGCCAGCACCCAAAGGGCTTCAGTCTGGATGGATAAGGAGTGCTAGTAGAGAGCCAGCCCCAAGTGAGTGACTGCAGCAGTACCCTGCTGACAGCAGTGAGAAGACTCCACTGGGGCAAGGACAGCAACACAAATATCATAACTAGAGACAGTGCTTCTGGATGAAGGCCATCTCCCCTGCCTTTCACTTCTGTGGCCACACTGGGTGTGTGCATGCAGGGTGAACCTGAATCACTCTGCCAGAGCTGGTTTTCCTCAGCACTGGAGTTTGAGGCACCTCTGTTTTCAGTGCAGGACTGGCTTGTGGCCCAGCCTGGGGTGGATACCCGTGTTCTCACTGCCTCTGGAACAACAGGCACGGATCAGATGAGGATGCACACAAAGGACTTGTGTTTCCAGACCACTACTTAGCCAGGGCAGCATGAGACAAAATCGAGGGCTCTGATTTCTGTCGGAGATTTTCATGAGGGTTGCGCAGATGGGAGTGGCTTTGTCTTCATTTCAAATGGTCTGCTTGGTTCTGATCACTCAGTTACTGGAAAGAGATGGTTAAGAAGATGCTCTGTAATGAGGAAGAAGAGTGTGAAGTGTTGGAGGGATGGATGGATGAGGAAATCAAGCCAGGTTTAACAAACAGCCCTAGGATGCGGGAAGGCTTCTTTCCTTGGGAAACACAAAACTGAAGGCTTGGAAGCTTCTTTAGATGAAGCGTGGCCAGGGCTGAGTCAGGAAGTGGCAGAGCCTCCTGTGAAGTGACAAATCTGAGGAGAGGGATTTGTTTTTCCCTCTCCAAGGAGGCACGGAAAGTTGTATGAGGGTGATATACATGCTTAAGCAAGGTTTTGGCATTGGTGCCTCAGCCTTGTGGTTCATTTCCTCATTCACTCAAACGTACAAAGAGTGAACAAATGTTTGGTAAACAGGAACCTAAGGTTTCAGTGATGAAAAGCTTTCACCCTCACCCACAGAGCTGCTTGCAGCATTGGAAATGTTTTCCAGGCGGTGGTGCGTTGTCTCATGCCTGATATGCTGTGCTGCATGGCTCCAGCCCTCATCCCACAGCACTGCATCCCCCTCCTGCAGAACCCCATGGCAGGAACCTGGTGGGCAGTGTGCCCTTTGATGCTAAGGCCTGGATTGGGGAGAAAAACTGACATTGAGGTGGCCTCTCCAGGTCAGCCTCTGTGAATGCTGGCAAGGACAGAGCTGGGAAACTTGCACAGCTGCTTCCTGGGCTCGGTTCAGTCTATGAATAACTGGAGAGCTTTCCAATCAGCAGGGCTGTTGGGCCAGGTATTTGCAAGCACTTTATATGGTGGTTTCTTTTTAGTGTGGTTGCTGGACAGGGAGGACAAAATACAGAGAGGAACCTTTCATGCCTCAGCGTTCTGCAGCATCCGGTGTTTTCATGAAACCACAAAGGACCTTAAAGAAGGAAGAACAAGCACTTGGTTTATAGGCATTTAAATGGGCAAAACAAAGAAGGGGCTGTGCTGTTCAGTGATCTCTCTGAGTCAGGGAGTCCAAAGGCACGGGTTCGCAGGACCTCGAGGCTGCAGCCCATTCTGCCTGGGCTGCAGTCTGCATAAGCAAGCCCACCTTTGCTTGTACTGCCCCTGGCGCTAGCAGAACTGGCACTGTACGGCCAGTATTCAGCTCAGCCTTGCCCTTCATGTTAGAAAGCCTCTCAGGAAGATGACTGCAGCCCTCTGCAGCTGTCTGGGGTTTCACCCTGAGCAGAGATGCATGGGAAGCTGGGAGACAGGGATCTGCAGTCTGTGCTCTGGCTTGAGCTGCAGGGCCATGGGGCACTGGTTCAGGTCTTTGTGCAAGTGTATGGTGAGAGGCAGTACTGAAACAGATCTGGTGGCAAGAGCAGGGAGACTGCTGCTCCCACAGTTAGTCCTGGTGCTTTTTAAAGAGCATTGCACTGTAACAGTGGAGCTGGGAGGGAAAGTGTGGTGGTAGTGTGTGCTGCTTAATCAGCCTCGCTCATCTCTCCTCAGTGCCCAAGCCAACCAAAATACAAAATGAAAGCAATTGTGCAGCAAAAAAATGTGATGCTGGGAGTTCTCTTCATGACCTAAAACTAGTGTCCCTGAGCACAGCTCCTGGGCTTGCAGGGACAGCAAGGTGAGCTGTCCCCACTGCTTGCCCATCCTGCCTTGTCCTTTGGGCCACAGGAAGCCACAGCTGCAGCCACAGAATCCTGCCCAATCAAGGAACTGGGGATCCTATTCCTTGATCAAGGAACAGCAAAGTGAAGCTTTTCTGTCTCATTAAGGTTTCCCAGATTCCTGCTTTCTCCTCTCTGCTGGGTTCTGATATCATTTGGGAAGAAAGGCTGGAGGTGACATTATTGATAAATAAGTTATTGCTCGTGTTATCTAGTCGCCCAAAGCTTTGGACACCTCACTGAAGTGTATCATTTACAACTGAGACATTTCAGGCATAACAAGTGAGCAGCATGGGGTGTGTGCCTCCACACCTGCAGCACGTTTCCACCAGGTGGGCTCAGCACGTCCCACGGCCTCCCCTTACCCTGGGGTTGTTCTCACCTGCATGGCACAGCGAGGTGCCAGGCAAGAACTTCCCTTCCTTTTGCAGAGATTGCTCGTTTCTGGGCTGCCTGAAGGCTCCAGGTTTCAGACCCTGAGGTAAGAGGCTTGGCCATGTGCACTGCTCTCCCTGTCTGACCTGAAGCATGGCCAGATCACTTCCAATTAACCTGAAAGGAAAACTCAGGCCTAAGAATATTTTAGAAGTCTTTTGGAAGGGTGAAGACTGAATCAAGTGCTAATGTTTTATTACCTAGCTTTCTTAGCAAGCTTTCTCTCTGTTCGCTGAGCTCCAGTAGAATTCTGAAGTCGTGCTTTAGGTGTGGAAGAGACCTCATAAATTCCAGTACTTACAGAATCTCTGACAAATACTTTCTCTTTGAGAATGCCTTTGTTGAAACCCAGTGAAGAGCATCTGAGGAGCTTCCAGGGCAAAGGTGCAGAGATACAGTCTAAGCAACTCTCAGCGCTTTCCATCAGCTTAGTGGAAGAAAAGAATTATATGTTGCACAAGGATATTCTTTTCCAAAAAAAAGCTCAATTAAAAGTTTCCGCGTTACGTAAGCGACTTAAAGCTCAGGACTGAGGAGACTAAAACGTGTTTTGGCCATTCGCAATTTTGGCGAATGCCAGATGTTCCTGTCCAGCAGTATCGTGTACTTGATTATCAGCTGAAAGGATTCCAAAAAGCTGTGGGATTGATGGGAGGTGACCAGAAGGTCAGCGTGGTCTCCCAGGTTAGCATGGGTGGGTATAACTGCGAGCTCAGTAACACTATCCCAGACTTGAGGATACGCTAGGCTTTGGCTGGTGAGTTCCATCAGGCTGAGGAATACTTCCTACATCCTGTCCAGGATGAGCTGGAGTTTGTGTGGGCTTTGACACTAGCCATTTTACAGCATCTGCTTATCTAAAAGCCCTGGTCAGAAAGTAGATGAAATTTCCAGACCTCCCAGTCAATATTTTTGATGGCTAATTTTCTGTGGGTCATATCTTTAATGTTATCCTGCAACATATTCTGCTGTGGTCTAAGTGAGTTATCACTCAGAGACAATACAAAGTGCCTCAGGCACTAGTCAGAGGGCCAAATCTTGTCCATGGGATGAACATTTGCAGTTCCTCTTGACTCCCCAGTATCTGAAGGTCAGGTCTGACCCACAGCTTCTTACAAAGCTGAAAAGATAAGAGTGCCAAAGATGTGGTAGGAGGGCAAAGGTAGTTATCAGTAGTTTCCAGTTGCTTTGTTCTGGCACTGGTTGGGGGGGGGGTAATGTATGTAAGAGGAGACAGATGGATCAGACTGAGCTTGGTTTTCTAGCTGCTTGAGTGTTAAGGCATTCTGTTATCTTGCTTTGAGTGGCTTTGAACTCCTACATAGCCTTTTTTTGCTAAGGCCAGGCCCAGTTGTGCCCTTGACTGACTGTACATTGCTTCTGCTGACTTAGGCAGGTCTGTCTCGCAAGCAGGCTGTTCTGTGGTGAGGATAAGGGGCGTGCAAGAGGCATTCAGGTGCTCTGCCCCTGGTCTGCAAAGTAGTACATACTCTGTATGTAGTCCTTCATGCAGACACCAGTGAGTCAGCAGTACTCAACGCTGCCTGCTAAACAGTGATGCTGAGAAGGCAAACACCTTAAGAAACTCAGTCTTACGTGCGGAGATTACAAATGAAGAGAGCATGCTGAGCCTTTGGGCATGCTACCAGGGGATAGCCAGGGTGCTGGTCTGCCAGCACGTGCTGAAGCTTATGGGTTTTGGTGTGGTAATGTGACCTGTGTTTTCCAGCCTTGTGCCTTCTGCATACAGAAAGATGAAGCGGTTCCTAGACACTAACTGGGAGGAAAACAGCTAAACCCACCTGAATGAAGAGCAGGCACCCTAAGAGAGCTGACCCTCCCCCAGCCTTTTTGCTGTTCAAGATCTCCCATGGTGGATCCTGTCACGAAACTGTTCCTGCTCCGTACAGGAGGGTTGAATTTATCCATGCCCTCTTGTACAGGGGCTCTGATGAAACCTCTCACAAACTGGAAATAAGCCCGGTATTTTCCTCTCTGTGCCTTTCCAATCTGTTGCTCTTCTGTCCTTGCCAGGTCAGAGCAGGGTGTTAGGTGGCAGAGGCACGTGGTGAGCACACACAGGTGTTGCACAACCTGCTTTGTGTTGCTGTGCCTGCTCTGCCAGGTTTGCGGGCTCCAACAGGAGATAGTTACCGTTTCTGAAGGAAAAAAAAAAGCAAAACAACAAAAACAACACAGGATTCACATGCTTATCTTGCTTATCTCCAGACCCCACCCTCCACATGGTTGCTTTGCCCCAGCAGACAGGCCCCTTCTGCCTTGGGCTGAGCTTGGTGCAACCTGCAGTATGGGGGTGGATAGCAGCTTGGAGCAGCAGGCAGTAAAAGCTGACAGGGTTTGCATTTAGACTGAAGCATGGAATGAGCACTGCTATCTAGAAAGGGATAGGCTCACAAGCCCCATCCTGAGGGAAGCCTCCTGGGCAGTTCAACAGGATGCAAAACAAATTACTATAAAGTCTACAGTACTTAAAAACAAACAAACAAACCTGCATATATTTTTGGGAATAGGATTTCTGAGTTAGGAATAACTTCTTATTAAATTGAATGGAGCGACACAAAAACCCTGTAGGAAAGGCTGTCTTTCTCCATTTAGACTCCAAAAGGTTTGCTCAGAAGGACAGAGGCTAAAGCTGCACGGGGCACCATGCAGCTGGGCTGCCCTTGCCTCCCTTTGGTGCATGCTCTTGGTGATGTGGGGCTGTCCCAGGGCAGGGTCCCCCTGCTCCATGCCCAGTGGTTGAATCTCAAGGATACTTTCTCACTGGGTGCTGAGCTAAGCCTCCAGATTGCTCCACGCAGGGACCCCAAATAAGCCTCTAAATGGCAGTGGATGCTTTGAAGCTGCTACTAACTGGATTTGCTCTTTGCAGGCAACCCTTTTTCTCTGGGTGCCAGAATGCTGCTGTGTGGCAGCTAATAACCCAGGCCAGAACTGAGCTGATGATTTATAAAGGGAAGGCTTTGTATCTGCTGCCTTAAGTGCCTGCCTTGCCAGCTCGCCTTCGTCCCCGACCTCTCTTCTGATCCCCTTGCCACTCACATTCTGGGCATTTCCAGCTACCTCTGAGCAAGGCATTAATGTAGATAAATATTACTGCAAGGAAGTAATGGCCAAATACTCTCTGCATCATCTGTATGCACTGGTTGGGGGGTGATTTTTCATTTCATACATCATTTGCTATTTCAGCATGTGGCAATTCTGCAAAATGAGGCAGGAGAATTGAAGAGCTAAAGAGCTCATCCTTTGTTCCCACTGTTCCCACTCCGTGAGCACCAGCATGTGGTGGTTACTGGGAGGCAATGGGACAAGCTCACGTGGATCTTGCTCTGACCACGTTAGGCTCCTTCTTTCTCTTCATCCTTCTCTCTTTTTTTCTTCTCTCATCTTGAGCACATCTGTATAGAGTTAACCTACTTTCCCACCCACCCCTAAACTTCCACCTCACTGTGTTCTGTATTTTTCAGTGTAATTGGTCCCAGCATATCAAACACCACCAGCCCTCTCCCCTAACTCCTATAAGAGCTCATACACCAGCAAAATAATCTTTCCCACCTGGGCCACTCCTGTGGTTTCATATCACTTAATCCTCCCCCGTGAGCTGAAGAAGAGTTTAAGGTAACATCTGCTCAGCTTTATATTAGCTGTGTTCATACTGATGGTCCCTTGGTTCTCGTTGCCAAGCAAGTAAGGGGAACATCTCTGCTAGAGTCCCACATTTTCTGGGAGATAACAAATTCTACCGGGCTAACCCTGCTATTAGAGGCCTCATTAAAATCAAGGATGTAAGTTCAGTAAATTTACTTTCCCAGCCCGCTGTGCTTATTCCGCTTGCTTATTTGCCTCCTGAGTTTCTTCCTGGATTAATTTTCTCCCTGTCACTGATGGGCTGAGAGTGAGGAGCTGGGCCCCTTCCCCTGTGGCACAAGCTGCAAGCTCACATCTCCCTGCAGCTGGTAGTAACTGCCTGTTGGCCTTGCTGCTGAGCCTTGTGCCAAGCCTTCTGCTGGAGGGAGCTGGCTCATTGCTGCTCCTCAAAGGTAAGGAGCATCCTGCTGTGGTGCCCACCAGCTCCTCCTGAAAGCTGTGGACAAGAGAGGGGTCTGCAAAGTGTTTGAGAGACCTGCTGATCCCAGGGACATATTTGAAGGTCATTCTCTCCATCACATTGCAGGTTTGGGAGGAAACTACAGGGTGTCTTTCTGAAGATCTCTACTCTTTGTGGTGTCCTATGCCCGGTGAACTCATTCATCTTAACAGTATGCTGCTGCACTCCTTGAAGTGAGCCATCAATTGATTTTCGGTGACTTCTTAATGTGTTTGTTCCTTTTTTTTCCTGAGCAACAGCGCGGGCACTGCTGCATTTGGCAGAAGAACAAAGTCTCATTGTTCAAAGCCTGCACACTCCAGCATCAGCTGGGACAAATGCGATTGTGCTCCTCAACCTCCATCTCCAAAGCCAACTGGACAAAGAGTGTAAAAGCTCAAAATCCCAAGTTAGGGAATAAAAAAAGTGCCTTCACCTTTATCTTGTCTCTAGAGGACTCGGCTGAGCCCAGTTTTTCATCTTTCTTTCTTTTTGTTAGGAATACCTCTTCAGAAACCTGAAAATAGCATCTCCTCTTCTCTTGATTTGTCCCCTTTGGACTGACCCAGCTCACCATATCCATTTGGCTATGCAGCTCAGTCATCAGCACGTGTCTACCCGCCACTGGATGTTGTGCTTGCTGCTGCATCCTGCTCAGGGACAGCCACAGGCAGGGCTTGGGGTCACGCAGGATTGGTTTTGGAGTAGTCACACAAAGCAAACCTGCTATTTTTTCACAGCCGAGTGGTGGAAATAGCCTTCCCCCAGGCTCTTGTCCGTCAGGTTGCAAATGCTGAGGCAGGTGCTGGGGTTGATACCTTGGCTCTTGCACAGCTCCATCCCGGCGCACAAGCCCAGGAGAATGGGCTGATCCTTGTCTTGCTGCAGGGCTATTTTCTGCAGTTTATTTTCTCCTGTTCTATCTGTGCCAGTTTTAGCTGCAAGGTGCTTGCTGCCTCCTCAGGAAGCTGTCGGGTGACTTGCTATTAAAAGTGCTCAGGAATCCTGCCCTGAATTTTAGCTGCCTTTTTACTTTTTTTTTTTTTTTTTT
>PPHD01020167.1:0-13769 GCA_002909625.1 Bambusicola thoracicus
AAGGCCAGGCTGGATGTGGATCTGGGCAGCCTGGTCTGGTGGTTGGCGACCCTGCACATAGCAGGGGGGTTGAAATTAGATGATCATTGTGGTCCTTTTCAACCCAGGCCATTCTATGATTCTATGATAATCATAATCCAAGCCATTTTAGTTCAGTATAAATATGCAATATAAACATGCTTTCATTGTTATAGGTGTCAGAAGCATTATAAAACACATTAAAAATATTAATGAATATTGCAGTGTCATAGTCCTCTCTTGTGGTGCATATCTTCTTACCAAAAATTTAGATACTCTTTGAAGCTAAATTTTTAGATAGGTCATCAAAGAACCCTAACACATCTTTGTGAAGTGAAATTGTACTGAAAGTATGAAAGAAATGTTACATATATTCTTTCCCAACACACTTTTTAAAATTGCTACTTACTTCACTAATACTTCTGGATCCATTCACCTTGTATTTTGTGTACATTGATATTTTCATAAGTAGCAGTAAAGAACCTTTTCATTTTTGTCTAGTCTGCTGTCATTTGAATTTTATTCTTTCCACAGTGACCTGTACAGATGTAGGTTCCTCACATACAGCACAGAGCTGAATTTTGTTGTAACTGTAGTGTTCCTGTCATTTTTTCATCATGCAGTGTTTTATATATCACATAATTATGACTAATTATGAATAATTATTCTAGATTCTGAAGCATAAAAGGGGTTCATTCAAACAGGAATGCCAATTTTCTTCTTTTTGTTGAGATACAAGATGTTATATGAAAATATAACTAAGCATTCCAATGTAACTACTACTTTTTTCTACCAGCTTCTATATGTAAACTAATGAAAATTTTGTATGGCTGAAGTCTTCATACTCTAAAATGTCTGGAAATTATCTTATTGATACTCCATGCAAAGTTACAGCCAGTCATCTGTTTTCTGTTTTTCAGAATGCCTAGGCATAGAGGAAGAGGCTCATTCACACAAGACTCACTAACTTAAAGAGGAGCCAAAAAACTCTCGTCAGAAGAGTTAGTTCCCTCTAGCCATGTTTGCAGAGGTGGGACTCCAGCTCAGAGAGGGTTGTACTGCCTAGCTGCTCCTGGAGATCTGTGGAAAAGGGACATGGCCACCACTTTCCAGGAGCTTGGCTGAGGCTGCCACCATACTCAGACTAAGCCTTCCAAGGCCTTTGGTCAATCAATGGGAGTCTTAGAAGGCATGAAAAGTATTAACCAGTTTTCTAACCTAAAAACTTCTCAGAAGAAAATGCTCCAGTCCTAGTTTTGGACTCCAAGGAAACTAGGAAATGAAGTTGTTGCTTGGATTCAGTCATTATTTATGGCATTTGTCATGTAAAACCCTCATGAACCAGAAGCAAAATGAAAGAAAGGAGAATTGTAAACAAGGTCTTTCAGTGCTAATTTTAACTCCAGGATGACAAATGCAGGTATAGCAATACAACAACTACAGCAACTTCAATCACTGTCTTATATTTAGTACCTCAAAATTCAAGTTGACAGGTATGCCTCTCCTAAATTCTGATTTGTGTCATCTCCTGATTTACAAGTGCTTGGTTTTGCAGAACAAATAAAATTCTCTCCCTGTTACTTAATGGTGCTGAAGATATTTCTTCTCGTACCTTTTGTTATCTTCTTTTTCTGTTACTACTCATATCTGTTACCAGTCATGTCTTTAAATCCTTCCATAGATAACCTGTTCTATGACTTTCTCAAATTTCTATTTTAAGTAACAGTGTTTTTTCCCCTTGCTTTCTGTGTCATCGGTGTACAATCTCCAGAGTACCAAGCGACTTACAGAGTGGCTTGAGAAGCTGAATCACATTGAACCCAATGTCTGAGAGTCAGTATTCTTTGCAACTGCTAATAGCTTTGAGCAAGTCAGTTTATTTTTCAGTGTTTCACTTTCTTTCCCCCATTTTTAGTAATGCAGATAGAGTTTTCTGAGCAAAATGTAATCTAGTAGATAGCAAATTGGGTTGGTAGCAGGAAAAGGGGAGAGATTTCATCATCAGAATAAAATGGACCTAAAGGTTTTATAAATTAAAGGCCAATTATTCCCAGGAGTGCATGGGGGGCCTTTCACAGCAATCAGTCTTATGAATCTGAAGGCAGAACAGGGCCTCGACTGTCTGTATTTGGACTTTGTCAGGCCATTTGTTTGTAACCAGAATTGTATTGTTGCTCTGGTTTTCAATAAAGGGATGTTCACTGAGGCATCACATTGATATTTTTGAAGTATGTTCCATGTTCTCAAAGAAACAAATTTATCAGCAATAAATTGAAATGTCTAGCTGTTTCCGTATGCTGTAGAGATTTCACATCATGCTGCTGTGCGTGTGCATTCATTTTTCACCTGCTGGATGTAATGGGAACGAGTTCAATACATGAATGAAAGCATGTTAACAAGGAAGTGATTTGGCCAAACCATGCTTCTTCCTCCTAACAGATAAAAAAGCCCTAAAAAACAAAGGCTGAAGGCACAAGCTTGTTTTCATTAATCATAAATCAGAGATGATCCCTAAATAGTATAGTAGGAGGCAATGTTGACGGTAGACCTGTGGGATTTTAACAAACTCAGCTCCTGTTCTTTGTTTTACCTGTATCTAGGTTAACTACTGTCTGAAAGAGCTTTGTTGGAAAATCTCATCTTATTATCTTAAATTTTAAAAGCTGACTATTTGTGGAAAAACTCTTCAGGCTTTCATTTCCAAGTCCTGTACAAGGCTGACCCTTTGTCTGAGGTATTAAAAATCCCACACAGGATGTATAAATTACGCCCTATAGTAAGGACTTTGGGACGTTCCACTGAGTATGTACACAAAATTTGAGTAAGGCTGCTGTTCCAGCTGATGCATGTGGCTCACGATCCTGAGAACTGAAAAGCTCCCTTCAAGACCAAGAGGCCAACCAGACTGATTCTTTGGACATTGAACCTCCAGTGTTACCTGCTAATATGGCACATAGAGCCATGACTGAAAGTGCCTGGGTACTATGAGACACACCTACACTTCTGGGACTTATGGACCTCAGTCTGCATCATGGTTGACAGGATTGCAATATCTGGTATATTTTCTGCAGTATTTCTCAGCAAAAAGAGCAAGACTAGAGATGAAAGTTTGAAAAACCTCTTAATGGAGTATTTTAAGTCTAGGATCAAGGCTTTTGAGGTCCCTAGTACTGATGAAACACCCAACTAGATACTGGTGGTCAGAAGGAGAAAAAAGGAAGAGAGAGGGAAAGGAACCTACATCAAAGGAAGGTGATTCTGTTTGGAAAAAATGTCTCATATAGTTTGGCAGCTAACTCTTACCATGCTGTTGCCAACTCGCAAGTTCATATGAGGTTTATAGCAAGTTACAGGAAGAATAAAATGTTAATCATGTGCAGAACCTTAGTTGTATTCTCGCCATCTATTTCAACAACAGTAATAGCATACAGACTAAGAAGTGATTACAGAATGACATGAGTTTCTTTTCCATTTGAATTTGAAAATATATTTCCATTTAAAGCTTAATTTTTATGTGTTTCATCCAAAATTAAGAAAACAAGAGGATGTGATTTCCAAGCACTATATATAGGCTGGATCTGGCATTAAATTTTTCTAACAGTTATTAGCTGTGTCAGAAGTAGTGACTTTTAACACAGTATCTAAAAACTTATCAGCATTTTATGGTGGCTTAAAAATACAAAGGACAGCGAGTTGAAATGTGGGGAAAATCAGTGATAAGGGTAGTTACTCAAGAAAAGGCTTAACTGCATGTTGCAGATTTTATCTTCTTAACATATTACAAAAGCTCCTATTAAAGACTGGAAATTAAAGTGTAGCAGATCTATTGAAATGGGGTCTAAGAAATGCGGTCTAAGCCTATATAGAGCAACAGAATAAAGAATATTTAATTCTCATTTTAAGAACTGCGAAGTTTGTTGTTGTTGTTGTTGTTGTTTTGTTTTTAAATCTTTAGTTTAAATTTGTAACTATGAATTTTACTCTCATCAATTCAGGTCAAAGATCTTAATTCACATAAACTTATGATTATTACAAGAAAAAGTAAGCCTTTCATTAATGAACTATATGTTAGAAAGTCTGTTCAGCTGATTAACCTTTTCTATTTCTGAAATTGTTTATGAGTTATAATCACCTCCTTCAGAACCTTCTTTAAGCTTATAGTATCTACTTTGTTGTCAATAAGAGAGATGAGCAAAATTGTGAAGGATTTTCCTAGGGTAAAACAAGAATGATAACCATTTCAAGTGAGAAACTTAATTGAGTGAAGAAAAGTTGGACTGCAGAAAATTAGGACGAGACTGTAACTCTGTATGGGTAAATAACATAGTTTTGAGTTTTATCTTTAAAGCAATTATTATATTTGGTTTATATTCAGCTACTTCACATTGTCCAACATTTTTGCAATATAATGCAGTAATATTTTTTAATTTATTTGCCTTTTATCTTGCCAGCTGGCCTGCTTCTTTCCTTTAGTGTACTTCTTCCTTTGCAGTGTTGTATTAGATACAGGAAGGAAAAATTTCCACTTATTCTAGTTGGAAAAAGTGAATAGAAAAATCTGAATCTGGGGGAAAGGGAGGAAATATAAGTTTATATTTCTTTTTCCAGGACAGAAAATGATAGCAAAAAGAAGAAACTTTTTTTTTTTTTCAGGTATAATCACATAATTTGGCAAAAAGTTTTCTAAAGTTTTCTAAGATTTCTGGACATATCTATTACCATTTATACAAATTTACCATATTATCTGCATGGAAGCTATACAAGTCTTTTCTGCTGTACTGATTTACACTAGAAAGGTGATGCCTGTAGGTTCTAAAAAGATGAATTTCACCTGAAAGACAGGGATAGGAAGACAACTTAGAATTCTACAGGACATCTTTTCTTCAGTGTTGCTAAATAAATAAACAAACAAACAAACAAATAAATAAATAAAAACCATCTAAATCTTGATGCTCCTCTCCAGTCTCCCAAGGAAGTTTTAAATTAGGAGAGATGCTTGAAGATTTAGTAAGAATTTAGCAAAAAATACAAGCACTTAGCCATCTTTTGTGATGAAGTTTATTCTTAAAAGCTTTATCTCATTCATAAAAATGAATAGGAAGTTCCTATCTTCTGGTTTAACACAGTTGAGTCCAATGAAGGGCATAACATATATGGAATATATATAAGTCCCTTTGAAAGTAATGCCTCCTATTTACTTCCAAGGAAACTACAACATGTACAAAGAACATAATAACTACTGTTATTGTGCTGATCAACTACAGTTATTTCCTCTCTTAGAAGGTTGCTTACATCAATGAGAAACACTGAAAATATATTTTAAAATAAGTAAACTTTAGGGAGCCAGAGAAGTGGTAAAGGACAATTTGTATGGGTCTCTGAAATGTTGACTTCCACGTAAGTTTTAGGTGAACTGTTGGAGGCCATGTTGGGAAAGCGGAATTTCAAAAGTAAGACAGATTAGAACATTGTTTCTGTAGTGGAAGCATGTTTATAATTCTTTCATAAATTTCCAGGGAAAAATAAAAACCTGAATTTGTACAGGCTAGCTGTCAATTTCATAAATGGCAAAAATATTGATGTTAGGAAGTTACCATGAAAGTCCTTCCTGATATGCACTTTAATATACAAATATTCTCATTGCACATTACAATAAAATAGTTTGTTACTAATATATAAAACAATATACAATATATAATATTATATATATGTTAGACATAAATATATTTTTATACATCCACTAAATATGTGGAATCACTCAGCTTCTGTAATTTATCCTGTTAAAAGATTTGCTAGTTTTATAGCATTCATGAATGTACTTATATTTTATAAATGTGGGAATCTATTTGCCTCTGTTTTTTAACCTCTACTGAATCTGTAGAGCCATGATGTTATGTAGAAAGTAATATCTTTAGACTTCCCGAGGCTTTAACCAGCAGAGTTGTCAAATTAAACTGGGTCATTTTGTAAATGTATCTTTAATAAGTACATATGTCTGTCATGCTTCCCTCCTCAGTCTTATAAATCAGACTGTATCTAGCTGTCAGATGCTTTCAACCCAGTTGTCCTAATCTGTCAAGTAAAAATTATAGCATCTAGGTTCATATCCATCTCTGAAAATATTTATTTATACCAGTGACATGTCAAGGACACACAGTGGTTTTTTTTATTTATTTTCCCAGCAACAAAACCATTAACAGCTGGCTCAAGTCCCTGCCAGGAGGGCAGTGTTAATATATACAGAGAATCTATAGTGGAGGAAGACACGAGTCAAACAAAATAATTGGTGGATTGTATTTTTAAAAAACTTTTACTAAATTGCAGATGAAGAGCATTCAGATTTATCTTATTCAGTGTGGAATAGTAATTCTATGCCTTTTATCATCCTCACCCTCCATTCATCAACAGATGAGCCTGCACTCCTGTGCTGCAGAGATCTTGAGGTTGCCTACAGATTTGCCCCCTCTTCAGTACCTAATAGTTAACTATTGCAGTGCTAATGAAAAATTAGGCACATCATAAACCACTGCTATAACTTTAGAGGAGTAAACAAGGTGTCGAGAATTTGAAGCTAAAGCTCGTCCTAGTTCCATCAGCTCTTCCTGAGCAGAAAATATGGTATCAATAGCAGAGTGATTATGAACAAATACTTAGCTTTTATTCTGGGCATACTAAAGGTAGGATGATCAAGAGTGAAGGATAGCTGCTCCAGCAGTCAGGAGTTGTGTGTCCTTCAAAGACCCAAGGACCAATAGGACACAACAGTGAGGACCTGAGTGTTGGGAGTTTCTCTAGAAATCTGCTACAGTGTGAGTTGACCACTGTTTAAACAAAGTTCATAACTCTGCTTTCTATAGGAAAACTCTCTAATGGAATTGTTTTCCATAGAAAAGTGATACTTTCTCAAAAATAATGTCTGTTTCCTCCATGCCAGGTGTGGAACTTTGGTGAATTCATTTCACATGGGAAAACAAAATGGGAATAGCCCAGGGAGGAAGCATTTTACCTAGCAATCTCAAAAAGGAGTTAATCACTTTGGAATCCCCTCAGGTGGATGATAGTGAATTGAACTTAGCACAAAATGAAATCTTTCATCAGTGGCATTTAAATTGTTATCTTCTTCTCTGTCAAGCTGTCTTGTTTAAGACAGGATAAAGTTACTGTTTTAACACCTATCACAATCATTTTAATAATATTATTCAGAATGAGTTTTTGGAGAATTGAAATACAGCAGTTGAAGCTAATAAAAATAAAAATAAAAATAAAATAAAACCATCCTGAAAGTAAATCACTTTTAAAACCAGAACCCTAAAACCATATAAAATGGGTTAGTTTGGGTTCCCAACTATTTTTTATTAGTATATACATATACTAGTTTATAAATTCATACTACTTTTATACTGATACAGCTGTTTGCATTTCCTAAAAACCTTGGACTAATTCAAGCACAACCACTCCATTTAAAGCAGGATGTGATGAAGAGCAGTCCCATGAAATACAATAGGCTGTGATGGATGTTCATCATGATCCTTTCTGCCCTTGAGAGCGGTGTATAACTGAACTATCCATGAACAGTCCACAGAGTTTTGAAAATCAGCTAATTAAGTAACTCCAGTAGTGGTAGGCTAACCATTTAGCAAAAGATGAAAACCTAGAGGTATGCTGAAAAGAAACAGTGCAACAGCTTCAATTTCTTAATAACTGGTTAGAGAAAATAACTGATTAGAGGAGAAAAAAAAGATGCTCTGAATTTCAATCTCTTGAAACTCAGCGTAGAAAGCAGAAAAAGAAAGCAACATTTAAGTTTCGACAAATTAAGTTTAGAGAGGGACAGATGAGATTAAATAACAGTCCAGTTTCATCTTGAAATCTGGATACTATGGGAGCATTTAAATACTTTAAATTGCACAGATCTAACTCTATTTCATTTATTGACGTGTATGGGATCTTTCTTCACAATTATTTCACAAAGGAACCCATCCAAAAGTGGACTGAAGTACAGTCCAGTGTAGATAGAGCCATACGAGAAAGCAATTTACATCTGGAATTTTACTGTTTTTCTTGGAGTGATAGCACTCTTCCTTCTCTGGTTTTAATTCTGATTTATTCTTATTTGTTGTGCTCACAAAGATTCATAGTAATAAGTATTTCAAGTGTATTACATTAATTTGCACTTTTGAATGTTTTTCGTAATGTTCAATATAAGCATTTTGCCCCAAATAAACCACTGACATTTTTATAAGAAATTATTGGTGATTTAATTGCAGGTGTTCATTACAGCAAATTCCCCTTTAACCTTTTGTAGTAAAGGGTGCAGTTCTTGCATACACATAATGAATTAATCATGAGCTTGTGTCTCTGAACAAAAATTGTATTTGAAAGAATTTACTGTGAAAGAAGTTGTATCATACATAATGAAGTGTTATAAAAGCCCTGAATGATTTCAAGTGACTGATTCCACATTAGACACTGGGAAAGCTGTGCCTGGAACAGCTAGAAATAAGTACAGAGGGCCTGATGTAAAGCACGTTGAAATCAAGGAATTTTTTCCATTGTGTATAGTAGACATAAAGTTTTTCAATTTCATGGGATGGAAAAAATTTATTTTATGGAACAAACTCTCACAAAGAAACAAAACTCACTTCTTAAATACATGTACTTTCTTCCTGATGTTTTTAATGGGAAATGTGTGCAGTGTGAGGTGAGTACATCAAATTACCCTGATTTTTGAAGGGGATTAGTTAATTTTGCAGGGAAATCAATATCCAATAACAGGAGCTGATCAATAGTGTTTGAGTTTGGTTGAGCATGCCAATGAGGCACTGTGAGATATGAGATTTCATTGGTTTTCTGATTCTTTACAAATTAAGAATTGAAGGAGTTGAGACTGTCTCAGGGTCAAGCATTGAATTTATGTCATATTTTTTGAAATCTGGAAATGGGACGGAGAAACGTTACTATATTTTTAATGTACATTCCTTCAGCTGCTGATGCAGCATTCTGAACAGAAAATAAGTGAAATTAATGGTTGCAAGCTGAAAGAGGTTTTAGCAGTGAGAAAGGTCTCAAACAGATTCATGGTTGTTTTGTAAAAAATCCACCAGCTTTTGTGTTTTGGGAAACAGCTGCTGCCTCTTGCTTCAGGGACTGTATGAGTTAGATCATGAAGAAGAACCATTTTAAGAACAATTTTAATCTGATATTTCAGAAATGACACCAACACTTAATATTTACTTCCTAGATAAAATATCAAAACAAACAAGCAAACAAACAAACATGTTCTTTATGATGGACAGAATAGAATATATGCTTTTCTTCAGCATGTTTTCAACAGAAAGTGTGTTTATCAACCAATACTCCAGATCATTTTACTGAATAATTGGAAAACTGTTGTTGGACTTATCACGTTGCACAGATTGCATTTGTCCAAATAGTTATTTAAAACACATACCTGGAACTAGTGTGCATAAATGTAAATTTTGAATGGGGTAATTGAAAGTTTACACTGGACTTTCACATTCTGTTATACCGTCTTTGCTAATACACTAGCAGGTTTTGGAGCCTGGTTGTTGTACCACCATCTCTGATACAGATGCCTTCTCACGTGAGCAGTAGTACAGACTTGCTGGCTGTAGGTCTCAACAGCTAGTTTTAAAAGTATCACCTTAGTGGAACAATTAAATGAACCCCAATGCGTTTTGTGGAGATGAAAATTTGATTGCAGTTTCAATCTTGACTGAAGCACATTAGTTAAGCAGCCAAGGGGTATTCCACATTTTCCTAGAAAATGATTTTCAAGTGAACATTGGAATAATCAGCTGCAATTTCAGACTGTTTAACGTTATTGGAAACATCACAAAAAAGTAAGAGGCTATGAGTTCATCCATCTATGGAAACAAACAGAGCAAAAAAAAAAAAAAAAAAAAAAAGTAACTGAAAGCAAAAGAGGACACTAAATTTGAAATAATGGTGAAGAAAAATCAGGAAGATATTTTTAGCATTGTATTGCTTTTCTTGCAGTATTGAAACAGCCATGCATTGTAGCATTCTTTTACATTGAATCTTACGCACTGGGAAAATTTGCTTTTAATTCTTTTGGATGGTGGGGAAGAAGACCAGCAACATTTTTGCTTCTTTTCTTGATCCTGTAAATACTTACAGATTTTGTTTAGTTTTATGTTTGAAGCTCTCTGTCACTCAAAGAGGCTACTCAGAGCTTTAAATTTAAGCAGGTATGTAAGTGTCTGTGGGACTAAGGCTTTTTATTATACTTACAGCTGACAGATTCATTGCCCTTCAAGGAGTACTTCATGACTTGCAGTGACTTTCTTTTTGGAAAGACCGCTTCTAGGTAACAATTCTACAGAATTATGTTGTAGGAACACCTGAAAGTTGAGCAGGGCTGTATGGCAGTGGTGGTCTTAGTGAGGCTTTATAGGATGTGGTGGGTGATATGCTTCGCTGCCACAGTGCAAACTGCATGTATGGGTCAGCAGCTGGACTCAGCAGGAGAGGTGTAGCCCACTCTACATAATACACTCCCATCTGTGCTAGGTGGAGGATCACTGCTGCAGATTTGAAGAGACCAGCCAGAAGAGCAGTTAGAGAATGGGAAAGAAGACTGCTGCTGATGTATCTGAAGGATGCTGGCTTGCCTTCAGGCTTGTTCTGGGGAAATCATCTTCACCACAACTCCCTTGTGTAAAACTATTTCTTCTGGCTTTCTACTGACTGAAGGGAGATGGGAAACACTTTGTTCTGCCTTTTTTATTTGTTTTTTGTTGTTTTGTTTTTACACAGGATTTTATTGTGTAGTCTGTAGCAAAAATCCCATATTTCCTCTCAGGATCCCCAGATCTTGCAAGGATATGGGGGATTCCTGATATGGAATCAGAATTTGTCCTCTTTTAAATTACTTGGTAATGGGATATTGTGGTACAATTCTATAACTAGCATGCATGAAAAAATCCTGAAATTGAAATGACATATAAAACTCCTCCTTTTGCATCATACTAAGTACTGCCATTGATGCTGAATACCATTTATAATCTTCTTCCAAGCAAATATGGCTTTTTTTGTAACAATTATTAAAATTGATGGAAAATTTAGAAGTTCTCATTTGTGGATTTCTTGTTGGTAAAAGCTTACAAAATTGGAATGCCTATGAAAAAAAATCTGTGCTAAATAGACTTTTCTTTATGATCTCCTGTTTGATTTTTTGGCATGGGTATTTGTGTTATATTGTACAATCACCTTGTAAAGTTCATTTTTTCCTAACTACATTATAGTGCTATTATAAGTGCTCTTGTTAAAATGACACCTTTTTATGATAGCACTGTCTGCTAATATCGTTACAGTAAGAACTCATCAACCTTTCCATTATATGTAAACGTTTGTGTTCAAGGACTTAAAACTCTACTATAAACACTTACTCCAGGCTAACATTTGGCTTATGAAGTCTCATCCAAAGATCAAAGGTATTTATTAAAAAATTCCTTCAGGTTTTAGAAAATATTTTTAAAAAGCAAAAGCAGAAATACTGGTTGTGATTTTAGGGATGCTTAAAATTTTGAGAAGGTGGACAGAGAGTGAGGTGCAGGGGCAGGAGGGCCATGTAGAACTTCCTGTTTCTTCTTGGTGCTGCCTGATTCTGTTCTGTCAGTATGAATTCAGGGGTTCCTTTGCATAGTTTTGTAACCTCCAGTTTTCCAGCACACTCTTTCCAAGCTGCAGGGAATAATTCTTAAATGACTGCTTGAAGACCTTTCAGAGAGTGACTGCCTTCCTTGTATGGTGCCTAGAAGGATTTTCCAAAGCTTTTGTTTTCTTGTGGTGACTGCAGAAGCCCAGGTGTTTGCAGAATAAAGTCCAGGTGGCTTCCATCATCAGGCTGACCTTGAGCAAATTGCAGCTCCTTTAGTCTAGGAACGAGGAAAGTTTAATGATAATGAAGCTGCCTGCATTTGACAATGCTGCATGTGACCTTTATTGGCCAAAATATCTGTATATGTGTCTGGAGGACAGAAAAAGAATGGCTGTTCTTGGCTACTCTTATAGCCAGTAATGGCATGAGCTGAGGGGAGACCAAAAGCAGATAGAGCCATGGATGGTTACTCCTGGTAAAAGTGGGTGGGCTCTAAGGCTTAGTCAGTTTTTTAAGGATGTTTTGTAGGACCTGGCAGATGCAAACAGTTTTTGCGCATACTTCTCAGCACTAGAAAGAAAGCATGTGGAAGGACTTCTGTTGTTGGTCAGAATAATCTACTCTAGTGGGAAGTGTTTTATTGTGATCAAAGCTTTATTTTGAAAGCTGCAGGGATTATAAAGTGAAAAGCAAAGCAAAACAAACAAACAAAAAGACCCTTGACTTTTTCACAATTGGCTGTGAAATTTGTGGCCCCTTGTTGGCCTCCCTTTTGCCTGTACCTGCCGAGCTATTATGATGGGAACCGAGGCACCACCTCAAAGGCTGTCTGGGCCTCTAGTCTCCACTTCACTTGTTCAGGAAAGTGGAAAGCTGATATTAAAGACACTTGCTGACCGGTATTAGTCTTTACACTTGCTTCTTCGTTCTCCTCAACTGTTTCTTTTTCTATTTCTTTTTCTCCCCAAGTCCCTCTGTGCTTCCACACTGCTTCTTCCTTCATTATTCCCCATTTGTTCATGTGTCTGGTTATTCCTTCTCTTCTGCTTATCTAGCTTCCTTGTCTGGTGTCCAGTGTTACCAGAACTACTTGAGTAAAAACTGCAAAGTGCTTCTTGAGGATTGCAAAGAAACTGCATAGCAGCTTTTTTTTGGGGGGAAGGGGGGGAGACTTTCATGCTTTCATGGAGGATAAGGCAGTTCTGCTCTCAAAACTTGCTGGTCTATGCACCTTTAGGATCAGTCAGGCCCAAATGGAGTTGTGTTACATACGCATTGGGCTTATTATGTTATTATTTGAGTTTATCATAGAGTAAGTGAGACAGAGAGTTATTCATGGGACCACCCTGTTTAAGCTATTTCTTGTCTTAAAGAAATCAAACCAAAGTATTCCCACAAGTATAGAATGCACTCTGCTGCTTTGACTTTAGAAAAAGACCACCTCTGTTAAGCAGTGATTTATTTATTTTTTTTGTGGTCTCTTGGGTAACCACTGATGGCAGATTTTCCTGTGTTTTCTACGGTGGAAGAAGTATGTTTCGAAATATTTTGATTATGTCTAATGTATATGTAAGAAAATGTGATATATGGTAAAGTGATGTATAGCAAGAAATAATAATAATAAATTGATATGCATATTAAATGTATCAAGAAAAGGAAATGTAGAAGATATTTTCTTAAGCATAAGTTCTACTTTATTTGGGAGAGAAATATTGGAGGGGATGGGAACACTTAGGAAAATGTATAGAAATTTTTTAATGGTGTGTTGAAGCAATTTTTCTGATAAATATTTGGAAAAGATAAAAAAAATCTGGTAGCAATATATAATATTTCTTTTTTTTAATATAGTTAATTTATATTCAGTCTATATTAGAAACACATTTTATACAAATTAATTCTATTTTGTATGCTTTAAGCACACTACTGAAAATCAGTCAGTATTTTAATGATCTTAATGATGTGCATAAATACCCTTATCTGGATCTGCAAATAAAGAGGAAAAGTGTGCTATGTACATTTAGGAAGGAAAAGACAAAATTCTTTCTTTCTTTCTTTCTTTCTTTCTTTCTTTCTTTCTTTCTTTCTTTCTTTCTTTCTTTCTTTCTTT
>PPHD01020168.1:0-12784 GCA_002909625.1 Bambusicola thoracicus
TAAACCTTATTTCAGTTTTAAAAATAATATCTATTGGGTCTGATCTCCATTATCGTATTGTAAATCAGAGTTAGTTTAGAATCCATCCTTTTTGGTTTTGCCTTCTGTACATCCCCTGAAGGATACTAGCAGCAGGGAATTGGGTCAGAATCGTGGTAATGAGCATTCACTGGGAAATGATATTTCATAAAAGAGAGGATGCTGGTAAACCAGTAAGCCAGTATGAATTCCACTGCTTATTTGCTCCATGGTGATTAAAAGGCCCCTGCCATAAATGGGAAAGGCCGGACATTCATTTGTTGCAGCCACAATAGTAAATGTCTTATTCACTGGACACAATATACAGTCAGGAGCAAGGGTCTGGGACGATAAAAAGGAAAAGCAGCAACTATTGTTTGCAGTTTGTTTGCTGTTTTCTTCACTGTGTGTTATTGAAAAGCTCTGTGACTATTTTCCTTCTTTTTTTTTTGTTGTTCCTTTATTTAGATCCATGCAAACGGCAGTAGGTTTGTTTTGCCACTTTATCTTCCCTCCATAAAACCAGACACACGAGCCTATTTCCTCTCCTTCCCCCTGCACAACCCAAACAAGAAAAAGACATTTCCTCTACCACTATAAATAAATGTAGCTCTTCTGTCTTCAGCATATCTCTTGTGGGATTAGCAGACAAAATCTTATTCTCACCCCAGGTATAGAACACTAATATTAACAAAAGCAATGATTAAATGCCAGTGCTTCAGAAACACCGGTAGGATCACAGGAGTGCAGCAAATAGGAAATGTGTGTGCATGAGCAGAGATGAGTCTGGGGGGAGGGCAGGAGCAGCGTGCTTTGGATGGGAGTTGCAGAAGGACTCCCAAGTGCTGCATGCACCCTGAGGGATTTTTCTCCCAGCACATCAGTTCCTGCAGTGAAACCCTATGCAGATGACATTAAGATGCAAAGTCCTTAGAACAAAGTTATGTTTTCATTCTTGCTTTTCAGTTTGTTTTCTTTATGGTTTAGTACTTACTCTGACATCAAAATCAAGGGGAGAAAATAGTCAGCCTAGTTACTTTACATTTCCCAAGGAGGACAGATAAGTAACTACAACAATGAAACTATACAGTGCTCTTTCCTTGCTGAAGATTCCTGTGAGTTTTTTATTTGTCATGAGCCTTACAAATATGATGTTTGTGTCATATTGATATGTTTAGAGGTTATAGATAGGATCCTTTAAGGTGCTGACTTTTTGATGTAAACCCATAAGGATTTTCATCGTTGGCATCATCCAGTTACTCATACTTTGAGTATGTTTAAACTAATGTGATTGACTCTTCAGATGATGTACCTGGTCACAGGACAGTTGGCTAGATTTGAATTCATTCTTCTGCTCCTCAGCAATTTTATTGCTGGTCTCAAGAAGTCCCATGGCCCTGCAACAGATCTGTGGCTCACCTTCTGTTTTCATACACATCTGGGCCTCTGCAGCTTCCAATAAGTATAATTGGTAATATGACTTTTTGTCAGCGTTGATAAAGTAGACATTCTTTTAGCAATGTACTATGTTTTTTGTTCCAGGAGAAAAACAATGTTGATAATACACTGATGTTTATGCTTGCTGCTAAGCAGTGCTGTAAAGAGCCAAGGCCGTTCTTAGCGAAGGACACGAGGAGCTGGGAGGGGAAAGAATTAGGACAGCTGACTGAAACTGGCCAAAGGGGTATTCTATATCATATGACATCGTGTGGAAGTTTTGAAGGGAGTGGGAATTCATCTTGCTCTCTCCTGCTGTTTGTGGGGCTAGCTGGGCATCAGCTAGAGGGTGGTGAACAATTGCTTGTATGTCGCTTGTTATATACATTCATATATATATGAATATATATACGGTCATAACTATTATCCTTTTCATTTTCTCTATCTTAGTAAGTAGTTTCAGCTCAACCCACAAGTTCTACTTATTTTTTCTTGATTCCCTCAGTCATCCCACTGGGAAGGCGGGAGGGGGGGGGTGAGGGAAAGACTGTGTGGTGCTCAGCCACCTGCCAGCTTAAACCACCACAGGTGGTCCTTTGTGATAGTTTCTGATACCTGCCTTCACTGAAAAGTTTTTTTTTTCTTTTCATTGTATTGCTTTCTTAGAGATGAAATCAATGCCCTCAACTTCATCAGAAGGATCACAATATTTTATGTCAAAGAGCTGGAGGGTACAAATTAGGCTGGCTTTAAGATGGTGTTACTGCCATCCAAAGATGAAAAGCAGCACTTCTGAGGAGACTGTTATCATGGAGCTCTGGTTTATAAGACTGATGCCCACTGAGGAACCCTAATGTGGCTAAAAGAAGCCCTGACTGGTTTTAACAGCCCAGTATTGTGATAGTAACACAGATTACTGCTTCTGTTTTCTGGTTTTTGAAAGGATCTGGAGACTATGAATTTGGAGACCAGAATAACTAAATAACAGACCACTTTCATATTTCTTTATCCGAGATTTGGACTGGATTTGCCTTCTTTGATACCAGCTCGTAAATACCACCCAGAACCTTTGTGAAAAGCTCTTGGTTAATAAGCAAATGGAGAGCAATAGATATTCTTATATAGTTGAAGAAATTTGTACTTGTTCTTAGCATCTTCAGTCTTCTTGAGCCCAAAAATAAGGTGTGAGGCTATTTTGTTTTCTTTTTTCCTCTTTTAAGAGTCAGGTAAATTATGCATGCTTTGGAGTCATTTCCCTCCCTCTAAGAGATTTGTGGCTGAGTTTCATGTTTGTGCAGTCTCATACTGGCTGCCATGTAGAAGCTTTGCAGAAGTTAAACTCTGCTGCTCTACATTGTACATGGCTGGGAGTTCTCCTTTACTTGTAGGTGTCTTTTAGTAAAGACTTTCAAAAATGTCATTTTACAAGAAAAGCTTTTTATTTGTTTGTTTATTAGTAGAATACTCTTCCCTGTGAATTGGCTTAAGATTTTTCAGTCTGTTGTCCAGCAAAGAATTTTCATTGTTAGTAATGATGCTTATTGCTTCACCTGTCAAACCAGAAAGCTACTGTCTTTCCTAGACTATCTGTTCCAACAACCCAAAGGGTGTTACAAAATAAGCAGTATTTATTTTTCTGTTTACTGCCTTCCGTAACAGGTATGAATTCCTTTTGTGGAGTCTCTACATAGAAAATTTAATTCTAATACAAGGGGAGATGTTTTCCTTTTGCATCAGTGTCTGATAAATATCACTTTGTGTTAGTAAGAAATGAGAGGAATTTACTGTACGTGTGGGAAATAAGTTTCATTATGATGAACAGATTGAAGTGGTGACAGACTGTGAATCTGACTTATATGACAAAACAGTTATAAAGTTGTGAAAGTCTAGAAACAGTACGGTGAACTGGAGAAAACATTATAATCTGAGTATGCTATTTCTGTCTCTCCTGTGACCCTGCATGGCAATGGAAAGGCACTGATGGAAAGTCTGTTGGCATTAGAAGGCGCAGAAATAGTTTCATTGATCTTGGTTCAGTGCTTAAATATGACTGAGCCTGAATTTAAATCTTTAAATTCAAGGCTTTCCCCCCACTTTAAAATTAAATACCAGAGGGCATAGGCATTAAAAAAAAAAAAAAAAAAAAAAAAGGAAATCCCAAACTGAAAACCTGGGAAAGACATATTAGGTCATCTTGTCCCTTTTCCTGTATGGTGTGAGATGACTCCCTAAAGTATATTCACACGTGTTTTGTCCATAAACACCTCTGTTTATTAACAAAATACAATAAGCTGTAGTTTCTCAGTGAGGAGTTTGCTACACTTTCTAGTTTTTAGCAAGCGGAAATAGCTATCATTCTAAAATGTGTTTCTTGGCCTATGGATATTGCTTATGTGAATTCAAGCAAAAAATACCTAATGAATGGAAACTCATAGAAGAGTTAACGGCAGCTGGTTTTATTATGGACCTCTGACATGATCTCACACTAGTTTAATACAAGTGTTACCTCACTGACTTCGATGGAACTGGTTTTCATTTGCAAGGGAGTAAATGAGGCCAAAATCAGTCAAAGACCTAGGGAGACTCTCTGAGAGAGGGTTTTAGTTTGGGGAATGTACTTTACATCCATATAAATTATATGGGCATATCTGCACATCGCAGTCAATGCATCAGGCCACCTGGGAGATGCTTTGAATAGCACCTGTGCAAATCCAAAATGAAGGGATAACTTGCCAGGAAGGCCCGGAGAAGAACCTCATTTTTCTGAGTGCTGGGCTGAGTTTCCTCCTCATTGGATTTCTAAGGTTTTCTTAGTGAGATGGGTAAGAATCACAGAAGGGTGAGCCTGTTCTGCAGGTAGCTTCAGTAACTTTGCTTCTTCATTTCAACCATATCAAATTACAAGAGGAATTGTGTTGTTTATTCTCAACCCAGATCAGACAAAAACACCAGCTGCACAATTATTCTGTCTTGAAGCTACCAAAGCAAGCAGTGAAATAAGAATCATGTGTTTTAGTCAGACCTTTCTCTAGAATTGCACAATATTAGGTCCTCCTAGCTCAGCCTTCAACTTAGCTGAATCTTGCAAAACTCTCAAAGGCATCTATGCTCTATTGTAAGGAAGGAAGATCTTCGGAACTTCCCAAATCCAGCTGAGATGTTACTTTGCAGGCTAGATACTAAGCACCAGTTTGCAGCTGTGAGATGAGCGTTACATTTGTGTAGTATGTGAGGAAACATGGCTAAAGAAGTGATGGAAGTTGATTAATAGTGGAGAAAGGCCAGAGGAAAGGGTTTGTCTTCATAGTTTCTTGCTGCTCGAGTTTTGGTGGTCCTGTTCCCTGCTTTCCAGCACAGCAGCACTTGAAGTTTTAGTGCATGCAGAACCGTGGTCTACAACCTCTTTGCGCATACTTTGAAATGTGTTTTAGGATTTAACGCAGCTCCCTGAATTGTAGCAGGATTTCCTAGCAGTGTAAACACTGATTACAGACGATTTTTCCTTTATTCAGTCTTTGAAATGGTTAAGTTTACAGGTGTAGGACAGAAAGATTCATTGTGCTGTGGTTGTAGTTTGGCTTGGGGCACTCCTGCTGACAGAGCAACGCCATTTTAAGACTGTGGAGTTATGTAGTATGAACTGTGTTAATTTTCATTTTTATTTTACTGAAGAAGCAGAATGATCATAATTAAGCAATGCGTTGGCCAAAACTGGTAGGGGAGGAGGCAGTACAGTATGTGAAATGCTTTAAATGGTTCTAGCCACTTCTTTAAAAGGGAGCTCTTACAGAGAGTGGTTGGAAGTCTTTTCTCAGTCTGTTACTGAGTTCTTGCAGTTCCCTATCTGAGCTGAAGCTAGTGACATTGTCCACAAAAAGTGCAACAGCAGCTAGCACCCCCGTGACTCGTGCAAGTGCTAATTACTGCCAGTGGTGTTCCCCACAGAGCTGATCTGAGAGCACTGACCTGCTTCACATAACATACTGGTGCACCATGAGACAGAAATGACATCCAACTGCAGTGTTCTGCCACATTCATGGTGGTAAGTTTGAAGGAAAGGCCCTTTACTTGGAGCATTGTAGACTTCCTCTTGAGTGAGAGAAATTTGTAGAAGAGCTCTTGTCTGAATAGAGTATGTGCAAGATTTATCCTGCTTGCTTCCAGTGTGCTTCTGTCCTTGAGGTAAACAAAGCCAACCCCCACATTCCCATTGCTGTTTCAGTACTCTTTAGCTGAACAGAGCTTGCTAAGTCTGCTCTGACCTGTGTACACGGAATGATACCATGTACGTTGTAAGTACTTTCTCTGGAATAAAATGGCCGTTGTTGTGTGGAAAGTCAACGAAAGAGCTGGGGCTGCAGACTAGGACTTCTGATTACTACGTCAAAATACGTAGGTGTAAATGGGGAAGTGGTGTATTCACCGTCCCTGGAGGAATTTAAGGAATGGGCAGATGCTGTACTTAGCGACATGGTTTACTGTGCAGGATTGGTAATAGGTGGACGGTTGAACTAAATGATCTCAGAGGTCTTTTTCAACCTTGAAGATTCTACACTGTCATACCAAGGCATGCTCACAAACCTATCCACTTAACCTATTCTCATAGCTCCTTGGACTGTTTGCTGGGAATGCGATATTAACCATAAAGGAAGAGATAAATAAACAGGAAAATTATTATGTGAAGCATGGTTAGAATTTAAAAGCACCTTAAACATATTTATAAGCATTAAAATGAAAGAAGTAGTAGGAAAAAAAAAAGCTTAGGGTATTGAATACAGGTTTATCTGTTGAACATTCTCCTGTGTGAAGGTTTTTATTGGCAAAAGAGCTAGATAGATGTGGTCTAGTGACTTGGAAGTTATGAGGTGATGTCTTTTACTAGAAGCTGAATTCCCCCTTTGCTACTTAGTTAAATCCAAGGTTAGAATGCACTGTTGTGGTATTCCATCCAAGCAGTCTGGCCACCCTTGGTCGGTTTTATTTTTGATTAGTAAAAATACATGGCAAGAGGTGTTGAACCACTTGCTGGAAACTTACTGCTGCCAGAGCTACTAACATGGTCTACATCTGCAGAGAGTTTTTCTTTGCTTAATATCCTGGAGATATACTTAGCAAATGCCCAGTGGACTGAGTGGGCAGTATATCTGGTTTCACTGCTTTCAGAATGCAAATATGGTGCAAAGTCTGAAAAGCTGGACTTCAGCAAAGAGGTGAAAGCATGGATGGAGACATAACAGAAGCTCTGACAGATGGTTTTGAACCCTTTTTTTTTTTTAAAGTATTGCTTAATGGGTGTCAGGAATGAACAATTATGTTTTCACATTGAATCATGCCTGAAGCTGAGAAGAACAGTAGGATAGATGGAAATAGTTGTTCCTCATGCAGCATTGGTGCCACCTGCTCCACAGGGAACATAAACCTATCTCTGAAATATTAGAAAGAAAACCTTATGTACCACATGCGATTTTGCATTTATACAGGTGCAGCTGGCTTCAGCTGAAGGGCTGTTTTGATGAGAGATGGAATGTCTCATTTATATCATTGATATAAATTACTTCTTGACATTTACGTGAGTGGTAGAAAACAAACACGCTCCACTTGTGTTGGCGTTCTTGTTGTGTGCATAAAAGAAGACCTGTCCTTACCCATGTGCATTTTCTGTAAGGTTATAATGCCCCTATTCAGTATTCATAAAGAAGGCAGTGGCTACCCAGCTTGACTGCTTGATGAAGAGGCAGTTGCAGAATTCCATCCAGTTGAAATCATTGATTTTTGCAAATGGAAATTGTTTATAATTTTTCTTCATTTAATAGAAATGTAATTAGTGGTTTGCAATGTTTATGTGGGTAGCATCAGCTGAATCTTGTTCCAATCCACTGAATGCTTTTTTAACATGACCTACAATACACATCATGCAAAAAATCTGTCCACGATGTCCAAAGTTAAGTGCAAATTCCCAATGTAAATATGAAGTTTTGCCAAGCTGAATTAAGCTCCTTAGGTGGTGTCAGGAAGGGCTTTGTTGGATTGTTTACTTTTTGCAGGAGGTAGGGGATAGAGGAGACTATAAATAGAAATAAGATGCTATTCCACAACTGAGGGATTAAGTCTTGAATTAGACTGTTGTATGAAATCTAAAGACTGAAATAAAATCACTGCCCAACACTCACTTTTTCAATTTAGCGATCTCTAGAAGCTCTCTTGGGGAACCAGCTGCACTCTCAGCAAATTATTAGGACAAGGCAAGAGTGTCCAGCCAAAACTCTGGGGGGGTGCAGCAGTATTAACAGTGCATCATGTCTCACACATGCCACTTTGTACAGCAGCGGGTCCCAACATTATCCCAGATTTCTTCTTCTCTTACCTGATTGTCTTATTTTGTGTGTTTTGCTTCACTTCAGCTTAATTGATCAGATATTAATTCTGTTTTAATAATTTCATAACTTTATAATGCTTCTGGACAATTTATTTAAGCTGTTGTTTGGCTATTGTACTGCAATGTTTTACTGTTAATTGTGTTTTAAGCCCTCACAATCTCAGGAAATGTTTACAATGGTTGAAGCTTATTTCTAACCATTTGTGAAAGTACAGAACACATTTCTGGAAGTGATTTAAAATGAGCAATTGTTCCCCCTATCTGTCAAGATGAAAACAAAGTTCTTGTGTTTATTAGGGTACTAAAGTAAGAGCTTAATATAGAGAAAAGAGTTTTTGAAAATGCCCAGTGCATTAATCAGAGGTAGTGCATTCAGTTAAATGCCTTCTTGGAAGTATTGCATGTAAGGATCATAGAATCATTAAGGCTGGAAAAGACCTCTAAGATCATCTAGTCCAATCCCCACCATGCCCACTGGCCATGTCTCTTAGTGCCACATCCTCACATTTCTTGAACATCTCCAGGAACGGCGACTCCACCACCTCCCTGGGCAGTCTGTTACAATGCTTCACCACTCTTTCTGAGAAGAAATTTTTCTTAATACCCAACCTGAACGTCTCCTGGTGTAACTTAAGACCATTCCCTCTTGTCCTATCACTATTACCTGGGAGAAGGGGCTGACCCCCATCTTGCTACCACCCCTTCAGAGAGTTGTAGAGAGTGACTCCTAAGCCTCTTCTCCATACTAAACAATCCCAGTTCCCTCAGCTGCTCACAAGACTGGTGCTCCAGGTTCTTCATCACCTTTGTTGCCCTTCTTTGGACACAAGAAGTGATAGGTACTCTCCAATTTATACTCTGAAGCATGGTGTTTCCAACAGCCTGTAGAAGTAATTGCTCCCATATTGGGCACATGCACAATAAAATCTGAGATGCCTCAATATGATGCTTTTAGGAATTTTCAAGTGTCAGGGTTTGGACTGTGAATTCTTTGTTGGCATTCTTATCAATGCCAGTTCAATTCTGTTTCTGTATTTCTACTAACAGCTGATGCAGACTGACCAAAGAAACAAGTGCCTGGCATTGATTTTTTTTTTTTACCCATCTGCATGTGGCCAGTTGCTTATAGTGCCTGGTTCATAGTTGAGCTCACTGCTAGCAGCTGAAGGGAATAGGACTTGAAACTTCACTTTGAATGCTTCTTTGCCATCAAGCAGTTCAGCTGCTGCTGTAATGACAGAGGTACCAGATTTTGTTAAGAACCTCAGCTGTTGGCTCAGAATATTCTTGTTGCTTGTACATAAAATTATGTAGCTTGAAAAATTATGTGGCTCCTTCAATTAAAGGAGCCCACACATTTGTATATTTAGGTAACTGCTATCTGATTGTCCTGATATTGTTAATGTGATGAGGAAAAAGAGGAAACAAGACAAGGTTCTCTGAGCTAGCGGGTAAGATTCTTTAGTACAACTGCAATATTTCTTTTTCTCTTCTTTAAAGTGCGTATGGTTAGCAGCTTTAAGCACTGTATGCTGTCTTTGATTATAACAGTGCTGAACTTTATCTGAAAAGTTGAAACCTCTGATTCTTGAGTATATCAGTAAGTGAAACCTAAGCACATGTAATCCGTAAAAATAAATGTAATTACTTTAGCAAATGTATTACAGCTGGCCAGGTTTAATGTTAAGATACCTGTTCCTTATAGCTCACTAGTGTCAAAAGACAGAGGTGATAGCTTGAGCTGTGCTACACAGACAGAATGGAAGAGAAAAAATATTGCTTGCATTCTTCTGAGCGCATATTAAAATGAATTAAAGTGAGCTGTGGTTCTGGCCTTTGACATTTCTTCCCCCTATTTTCTTCTGTTTAAAGCATTTTGGTAAGAGTAGTTTTTTGTTGTTGTTTTTTTAATTTCAAAAGCTCTGGTAAAATTGTAGCTAAATGATCTTCAAGAATGCCTAAGGCATCTGTAAGCCTGACCTCCTTTGAGGTGATAGCATTGCTATAGCAGGAACAAGAGCTCTGCACTCCATTTCTCGTGCTGCTTTAGTTTTGCTGTTTGGCTTTAACAGACTTTTTGGCCTTGTCTTGTTTACTTATCTTTAAGAAACAGGTTTCAGACTTCCATAGGAGTACAGGATGAAAGACTGACTGCAGCAAAACACTTCAGTATAGATCAGTGACTGATGTGGTGATAACGATGAGTTCATGAAAGGCTGTGGAAGATCTCCAGCTGGTTGGACCACTGGCACGAAGTGACTTATGTGGGTGTAGCTCTCCATTATTCTGCGCATTCTTCCCAGCAAACTTAAGTGTCAGTTCCTAGAATAGGTAGGACCTTACTCATCTGCTGCAACAATAGGCAAAAGTATACTTGTTCCTGGTCTTTGGAAATCTCAGCAGGTGGAGATCCTGTTTCTCACAGGAGTGTGGTGACTTGAGCCTTAATTAGTGTCTACAAAGTGGTTAGATGTCCTTTACAGAAATGTGCCCTGGAAGTGATAAGTGCATTGTGATATTGTTGACTGAAGTAATGGACACAAGAAGCAGCGGAAAGATAACGCTATCATCAGCTGCTAAGCTTCGTAGTTCCTGCTCTTTGATCCTGTGGGTTTCTAATTCTTTTCTTTCTTTCTTTCTTTCTTCTTTTTTTTTTTTTTTTTTCCAGCACAGTTTTAAGTTCCTCTTTGCAAAGAGCATGCATTTCTGAAGTCATGTGGGCCAATTGAATTTGTGTGATTAATCCAACCAACCAATTGGAATAAGTTTATTAGGTCTGTAATTTAAATCCTAACTTACAGCACAAGCTTCTCTTAGAACTGCACTTAGGGAGACTGAATAATGTTTTAGAAATGACTGCTTCAAGTAGCACAGTAGGTTACAGGGACGAAACTAGTAATAAAATAACTAGTTATTTAGCCCATTGAGCAATTAAATGACTTCCCTCCTCTTAGAAATACAGTGCTATATTTAGAACAGCCAAGGATTCTGGCATTACAAGCCAGCCCAGCAGAGGTGTGACAGCTACAGGAAAAGTGGGCTCAGAGAGACTTCCTATGCATTTCAGAGCTCTGTAAGAAGCAGCTGTAACCTTAGCATTTGTGCTCCTGCAGACAGATGTCATCATCTCTCAGCTCTGCACCAGGCATTGCTCTCGGTGTGTGGTCTGTACTGAGAAAGGGATGCAAGGAGTTGCAGCCAGTCCATCTCCTACCTCTGCAGTAATTCTGTTCCCTGAGAAGGCTGTGTTGGCAGCAACATAAACAATAACAGTAATGAGGGGTCCCCTGGCTTTTGCTGGGGCCATGCTGAATCCTCTGATACAGGTTGCTGCCTCTGTTTGCTTCAGCCTTGGCTCTGGGACTGAGATGAACTTGACGGAAGTTAGTACAGGGAGAGCAAAATGGGACCTTTCTTGAGAGGTGGTCTCATTCTTGTGCTGCCATAACCTGGTCTCTCTAAGTGGCGTTCTCCTGTGAAAAGTGTTTTGTGAAGTTAGTAGCAACTCTGTGGCTGGTTTTTAATCTCTTGGCCTCTCAAGCAGCCTCTGGAAAGAAAAGCTCCAGTAGAGGTCTGAACTTGGCGTTTTGTTTTGTGCTGCTTTATTTATTTATTTACTTTAAGAAGAAAAAATGTAGTTTTTGAGTAGTCTATAGACAGGACAACATCCCTGTTCTGTATGGTTCCCAGGGCACTCTGCATCTTATATGGTCCCTAAGCCCAAACAACTTGTAGCTGGGAATTTTTGTTTGCTTTCAAGAGAAAATTAATATATCATGATGGGCAATGCATGGCACAAAAGCCAAACTACGCAAACAGCTGAGGATTTTTGTGTTCTTCTATCTGTTCATAGATTATATTTAGAAAACAAAGTCCTTTGAAAACCTTAAGGAATTTTGGCTGCCTTTCAGAAATGGTAGAGCTAAGTCAATAAAATGCTCAGAAGAGATTTTATGTCCCAAAGCATATTTTATCTTGACAGGTTATATGCTGTTGAGAACTGTAGCCATGACTTGAAGCCAAGTTAGGAAAAGAACACTTCTGTTACAGAGCTGTGTTTGATGGGAATCTGAGGAAGAAAAGGGAGAGAATAGTGTGTGCTCTGAGAATGCCAAGTGCAGAAAGCTCCTCTAAGTTGAATTCCTGTGTTGATATTAATCACTGCAACTTTGCTGGCTTCAATAGGACTTTACTGATTTACATCCACTGGGCATCTGGTTGTTTTTGATTTTACACAATTGCTCTGAATCCATGAAACCATGAAACACGGGTTTTAATAGAGGTTATATAAATGAGTAGTAGCTTGAAGTCTAAAATTTCTAATCCACATCGTTTGCCTTTAAACAAAGTGGACAAATGAGGTAATGCCTACCCTCTGAGACTTCTGCCTTAGCTGCCTTACTCTGTTTCTTTGTACTGATGTGGTTTTTATTGATGTTTGCCCATCAAAGAGCTTGCTTTTATGCAACACTTTTATGACTGAGAACAGTAGGCCTTTTCTAGGTAGGGGCTGTGTCCAGTCTACTGCCATTAGAAAGATGCTTTATTGCCTTTTGTGTCCTTCCATGTGAAAGGAACCTGCAGAGGTAGCTCTAATTTGAGGGAAGAGAAAAATCTGCCTCTGTGATACCTGTTGAATAAATCTATATGTACACAGGCACAATGTTAAGTGATTATAACTCTTTATTTGAAAAGGGTGGAAAGAAGCACTGTCTGTGTACTACTAAAATTAACTAACCTCTGCTTTTTTTGAATCCAGTCTGCACTTCAGTGATGTGAAGGCCATGTGCTCTTTCCAGATGAGATAGCATTTGAAGGGTACAGTTTGCCAGTGGGCATTGTGTCTGGTGGTTGAAATTGTTTACTCCACTCTTCAGGAAGAAAGAATTCACTTTGCAGGTACTATAGGACAACTACATACAAGCAGCACAGAATGCATTTGGGCTATAACAG